>CM043727.1:13383471-13492244 GCA_023969325.1 Oryzias curvinotus | reverse complement strand
TCACCCAAAATTTCTACACATATTGAAGCACTTTTTATGTATTTTAAACAATCCGATTCACTGACCTAAAATCGATCCAGGACACCAATAGCCAAAAAAATCAACGAGTGTGACTCAGAGATAAATACCTGGCTACTGAATAGTGGAGGGGAAGTTTTCCATATTCCTTATTTTTCTTGAAGGATAATCAAGTGTTAATTAATTATTCATACAAACAAACAAACAAACAAACAAACAAACAAACAAACAAACAAACACACAAACAAACAAACAACAAACAAACAAACAACAAACAAACAACACAAGTAAACAAAAATTAAGGTCAAATTCATTCACATAAGTTCCATAAAGATCAACCCAATGTGTTTTTCCATTCAATATAATACAAATGGAACATTATTAGAACATTCCACCACACAGTATGTCCACATGTTCTTTGCAAAATTCTAAGTGTTTCCACACATTGGACTGAATGAAGGCTTATTATTTTTTTTCTGCTATCACATGTATGTTTCTGCTGTGATGTCACTTGGTCAATTTTTATATAACAGTAAAAATTAAAACCTACAATGCCTCAATCCAAATGTTTTTTTCCAACATTGATTATAATTAATATAATTGATTTATTTTATTTTGAGACAATTTTGTATTGGCATAGGTCGATTCGATAAACATCTTGTCTTAGACAGATTGATCTGCTTGGATTGCAGGACTATAAATTGATTAATCGATTTAGTTACTATTTAGTAATTAATTGTTACGCGCCTAGTGTACATGTGTGTGCAAACAAAGTCATTACAGTCTTTACTATATTTCATTATAAACATGAACTTTTCTTGACAATAGCTATGCTCAACATTCATAGGAAAGACTACAAACTAGTAAACAACCAAACCAAAACCCTATAGAGAATTAATGTAGAATATCATCTACAGAAAGATTAGACATTAAACCTACATGGCAGAAGAGCTGAAAGTTTGTTTCAGGACAGCTTGGACTTCCATATTACTTCACTAGTGCCACCAGCAGATTGTCACACCACATTGTTGCAGAAATTCATTCAAATGGAACCTTATATAGGTATTGAATCATAAACAGATGTTTTACATTGTTTTGTAGGTTTTTAGTAACATTTATTTTCTTGGAAATCTCAAAACAGTTATAAAAATCACAACAAGAGAAATGTAGAGCATTTGTGTATTTTCCATCCATCCCTCCCTCCCTCCATCCATCCATCCATTGTCCTCTGCTTATCCAGGACCGGGTCGCGGGGGCAGCAGTCTAAGTAAAGATGTCCAGACTTCCCTCGCCCCGGCCACTTCCTCCAGCTCCTCTGGGGGGACACCAAGGCGTTCCCAGGTCAGCCGAGAGAAATAGTTTCTCCAGTGTGTCCTGGGTCTTCCCGGGAGCCTCCGCCCAGTGGGACATGCCCAGAACACCTCCCTAGGGAGGGGTCCAGAACAAGATGCCCAAGCCACCTCAACTAAGTCCTTTCGATGTGGAGGAGAAACGGTTCTACTTCGAGCTCTTGGTGACCAAGCTTCTCACCCTATCTCTAAGGGAGCACCCAGCCACCCTACGGAGGAAGCTCATTTCAGTCGCTTGTATTCAGGACCTTGTTCTTTTGGTCATGACCCAGAATGACCATAGGTGAGTATTGGAACACAGATTGACCGGTAAATTGAGAGCTTTGCTTTTTCGCTCAGCTCTCTCTTCACCACAACAGACCGATACAGTGACCACATAACTATGGACGCTGCTCCGAACTGCCCGTCAATCTCACACCCCAGTCTTCCTTCACTCGTGAACAAGCCCCCAAGATATTTAAACTACTCCACCTGGGGCAGGGACACTCCACCCACCGAGAGATAGCAAACTACCTTTCTCCGGTCGAGAACCATGGCCTCAGATTTAGCAGTGCTGACCCTCATCCCAGCTACTTTTACACTCGTCCGCAAACAGCCCCAATGCACGCTGGAGGTCCAGGCTCGATGAAGCCAACAGGACAACATCATCTGCAAAGGGCAGAGAAGAAACCCTGTGATCCAAACCAGATCCCCTTCGGTCCCTGGCTGTGCCTAGAAATTCTGTCCACACAAACTATGAACAGAACCGGTGATAAAGGGCAGCCCTGCCGGAGTCCAACATGCACCGGGAACAGGTCTGAGTTACTGCTGGCTATGCGAACCAGCTCTTGCTCCGGTCATACAGAGACCAGACAGACCCTCAGTAAGGCAAAAGAGTTTAACTTTTAAATTGAATTATTTAACCCTTGTGCTATCTTAGATGACCCCACCCTTACTTTGACATGTTCTCCCTACAATGACAAAGGTGGATAAAGGTGGGAAAATTTCATGTCATCCATTAAACCAGTGAAGATCACAAATCATTGGAAAAAAAAAGTACAGAGCACTTTCTAGTGGGTCTAGATGACCCAACTCCCAACGGTAAAGTGCCTAGGATAGCACAAGGGTTATAAAAACGTTTAACTTTTGTTTTACACATGCATCATATTCACTCTTGAAACTTAAGAAAAATCTATTTTTAAATTCACATATGCTGAAATAGCATGTATTTGTGTAAGTGTGTCTGACATTAAAGAATTGTGCCAGTATCCCCCCATATTGTTATTGCACCTGCGATTGGCCTGGAGGCAGTCAATAGGAATCAGCAGAGAGCTTGGTGGTGCCTGTGGAGAGGGGTTATAGAGAGCTGTGTCTCCCACTCCTCAGTGTCTTAGTTGTAATGCATCCCTCCACTAACAGGGATCAAGGTATTAGGGATTCAGGTTATTTGTATTGATTTTATGTGCTGTCATGCTGGGCTCGAGGACGCCCTCATATTTGTGGAAATTGCAAATTCCACCTCAGAAATGTCACCAGCATTTAATCTCTTCTTGAGTGGTCAATATGGAAGGCTCACTCTGGTCCAACCACGTTTATTAAACAGAGATCAAGCGTTCCCACGGTTACCATGACACCATACACAGTGGAACAAGATTGGTTCAGGCTGGATGGTAACATGGGAATGAAGAAGTTCAACTTTAACATTAATAACTTTTGATTAGATCTGTGTCAATGGTTCTGAGATTGTACATGGATCAAGAGAGTTGCCTTTGGATTAGGTTGAGTGCAGGGAGTGTTCACCAGCATATTATCACATAGATCTGCAATGTAAACCCCAGTGCTGTAAATGAGTGTGATTCAGATGATCTGAAAAGTGTGTGAAATATTGCGGTTTGTAAATCAACAGCAGTAGTGCTTGTTGACCATCTGAAGTCTGTGTCATTATTCCATGAGGACTCTTCAAGGTCTGTAAAAGCAAACCGCTTTGTTGCATCTGCCAACATTTGCATGCCATTATCATCTTTGCTTTATCCGTGTCATAGCAAATGTTTCTCTTTCTCCAGTGTTTACAGGAATGGCAGAGTCACCCCTCCTCTCTCCATTCACCACAATCAAATTTACTCTGGCTTGAGTACACGTTTAGTGGGGACCATTTGTTTGAGGCAAACACTTAGGGCCGTCGTATGTCATTGACCAGTGTCCACAAATATAAACCTATCAAGTTCAATCTTATAGGATGTTTAGCCCAATTGTTCTGCCAGTGCCATACATTGACACAACATCTATAATGCTTCAATACACTATTTCACTCACATTAAACATGTCAAACTTTCTTCTGCCCATTTAGGCCTGAAGAAGTGAGTTAATGATATTGTGGATGTTTGAATGAAATCCTATTGTTGACATAAACCACCATTTAAGTATTTACAGTGCTAGTGGAGGAACAGCACAGCTAACAAATATGAACCTGCCGGCACAACCAGCGCATGCATCCTTTCTTCCTTGTTGATAAACCCCTGCTTCTTCTGAAAGCCCTCAGTTGACATGTACCTACAGAGAAAGCCTTAGCAAAACAAGCAGGACCCTTGTAAATATGCAGTGCCCAACAGTGGCACACGCAGTGTTGGCTTACATACTGCTAGTGGTGTTTTTCTTTTTACCTCCAAATTTGCTCTGAAAACTAATCACGGTCTGATAAAGCCTATGGTAAATATGGGAGAGATTGACACCCACATGTCAAAGTTTACATAGCCAGACCAAGTGTACATATACGGCAAGGGAGCTGTGGGGCCAGCAGGGACTGAGCTGGCCTGACCTCAGTGTGTCTGCGCTGGTGAAACAGACTTTGCAAGAAGGAAGGAGGAAGATTATTTGCCAAATATGAAACATTTTCAGAAAATAAAATAAAGATATGCAGTTAGGAGAACAACAAATAAAAATTAAATAGTTTTAGATTGACACTGACATTTATGCTGTATTAGGAATAATTAAAATATGAATCTCAATTAAAGAGTGGCAATGGGCTCCGCTATTACTTTGAAATGCATATAAACTATCAGAGCCAATGGCCTCCTTAACGGCAGGAGTGTCAGCCGCCCAATTGCTTGATAATCCACAGCAAAGACAGTCCAGCTAACGGAAAAGGTTAACCCTTGACTGATGTGTCTGATGTTAATCTATAGATCAATTAGGGAGAGGCACACTGGGTCAAGCTACAGATATTGCAGTGGCTATTAGTTCCTCTATCTGCCATTATTACACAGTCACATGCTCAAACATTGTGCTAGGTTGGTATGCTAGGCACAGGTGCCTCGGGTAAACAGACAAGCCTATAAGGCTTGCACAAAATATTGATCTGACAGCAGATGGGAACCTTGATATCAACCATTCTGTTTTATGATATCTGTATTCTTACGCATGGGAACAATTACACTGTTAGTGATCTGGACATTAGCTAATAAGGTGAGTTTCTTTTTCCCTTTCTTTTTAAATAATTTTTAAGATTACATGCAAAATTAATTTTCAAATGTGTGAAATATACTATTTTATTCATAACTATATATACTATGATGATTATTTAACAGGAGCTAGACATTTTTATAGCTTTATTACCAAAGTAGTTCAAAACCAATTCAAAATATTTCTATGTAAGTGGCAGAAGTTCTTCAAAACCTAAATTTAGACTTTAATTTTTATCGCGCCTTTCGAGCTTCAGTATTACTATCCAACAAGGTAATCCAAACCCCAAAGCATTCAGTCTTCTTAAAAACACCAGACAAAACACAAGGCAGATGCATCGGGCTCCTTTGTTGCATTAAGCTGTGTCTAAAAAAGGGAAGGGTTGTCAGTGAGAAAAGATGGATTTAAAATTTCCATTAATTCTTTCAAAGCATCCTTTTCAATTCCAGTGAATTATATCAATGGTAAAATAACTGAGGGGAGATGAATTGATACCTCGTCTATCAGCAGACTGAAGATGTAAAGTTTCTAAATCCTCTTTCTTGGAATCTCCGCTTGCAGATGTTTGGGTGATCAGGAGGGCTCACGCAGGGGATGAGTGTCAACAGGGCCAACCCCTTCATTGGCAAGGGATGCTTGTTTCTTCTCTAAAGCTGGCAAAAAGACTAAAATGTCACAATATAATGAAAAGATGCAAGTGCTTTTATTGGTTATGAATAGGTGGTCCCTATGTATAAAACTTAAAATTCAAGATGGGGTCTAGAAGGGTCACATATTTCTTGAGACTATTTGTGCCTGCAACAATGGAGCCAACTTATCTAAATAACGCTGATGGGTAATCCAACATTCCTCAATCCTAAAATCTCAGGATCATCACAGCAGGGGTAGGGAGGCATATTCATGACTAATTATGTCTCTATATTTGGCTGCTCCACCTCTGTGTGTTCACATCTCCAAGGGCATCAATCACTCTGAGCTGCTTGGCCAAACACCATTGACAAGATGGGCGCAATGTGATGCTAGCCCACCGCCTCTATGGCGTGCAACCGTTCAATTAGTCTTGGTCAGCAGGAGGCATGATTATTCCAAAATTAGTGATTATTTCCCTGGGTAAACAGGCCAGATTGGGGTTTGTCATCCCCTTGTGATCCTTGCTGGTCACTGGGCCTCCACAAAAGAGAGCAGGAGACTGGAAAAGAGGCCAGTGTACAGAAGACTGCATCCTCTGAAAGAGAAGCGCTCGGCCCCCTTCTAGCTGCCACAACCTGCGGCTCGACACAGCCCTCCCTGATAAAGTGCTATTTCCCGCATACAAAGGAGGTATCAGGCTTAATCCTCAAACCACCAACACCCCCTTCTTTATTCCCAGCAAGATAGCACAATGAGCGTAGATTTTGTCCTAATCCAAAGGTGGGCTATCACTGTAATCTGATAATTCGAGTTGATCAAAGTCCATTCAATGCTAATAGGGACAACACATCAGCATTATGATCTAATTAAGGATAGCAATGCAAGGAATTGTACACAGGGAGGGATGCCAGTGTGCCAGAATTTCATAGGAAAAGGAAAAAGGGCTGAATGCTATACTGTAGTCTAAACCTTGTCAGAACTTGCCAAAAGACAGTAAATAGCTGGGTGCTAAGATACTGAACGTATCAGAAGTTTTGTAGGTTATAGAAAATATTTCCGAAATATTCATAATCACTGGAAAAAAGAGAAAATCAGATATGATTGCACTTTTTTCTAGAGTTTTCTAGCTTTAGTTTTGAACAGGAGCCATTTCCTTTCCAGTTCAAATCTTTATTAATTGACAAATAAATCATGTTGCTGAGTTACCCCCATTAGGACAGCACCTTTCTGCAACTGCAGATTTCTTTTTGGGCACTTGCTGAAATGCTCAATTAGACACGAGCTATTAACAATGCATCCAAATCAATTACCCACTTGCCTTTCGGAAGTTGATGTTCTCCTCTGGGAGGCACATCAGTCACGCCCTGCCTGCAAAGTCATCCCAAGCAACCCCTGCCAATCTGGGTGGCCACGGCTCTTTCACAACAGCACAATGCTGCTCCTACGTGTGGATAAACGTACTAAAGGCTTCCAACATTAGCCCATCTTATCAAAATGAAGTTCTTTTAGAAAAACAATAAAAGCAAGTGCCCTCTATCGACAGTGAGGTGCCCTGCACTGACAAAACAGATAAAATCACACAGCAAAAATTCCTCTTACAGCGGCTGACATCCCTTCCACCTGGCCGTAAAACAACAAAACTTTTTCGGCTTCAGTTCTGTTTAGATACTCCTTAGCTACAAAAATAAAGTCCAGATGTGTAGGCAAGAGTCTCATGCGGCAACATGCAGGCTGCTTGTGTTTGACGATGGAAGGGAGCCCTGTCGACAAGCATTGCTTTGCAAGCTGACTTTCCCTTTCAGAGGGTGTACAAAGACAGGTTTAACTCTGCAGTCTTAACAAAATGTACAATCATCACTGACACTGTGAAAGCTAACCTTGACTGACTGTTTCTGTTTTCATGTCTACTAAAACGCCACATGTGTGTTTTTTTGTTTTTATGTGAAGCTTCAAAGATGGCATGTCTAGACAACAAGTAGGTGGAAAACTCACTATAAAAATCCCATGATTTTAAATGATTCAAAGAAAAACAAAAGGATCAGATGATAAAATGTTTCAGTTAACTCCTAAACAAGTTGCTTTAAGTTTAAATGGCTGTGTGGGTTAGCTCGAAGTGCGGCTCCCACCCCCCATTCTTAGCCCGACTCCCACACACAGGCAGGAACAAAAAGACCCACCTCGGTGTGGCCCTATCAATGTCACCGCTTTGTGTTGCAGTCTTTCAGGGTACATGAAGTGTCTTTAGCCACAATGAGATCAATAGCACGGCCAACAGTGCAGCGGCTAGCAGCGGCCACAGAGGGGCAACAAGACAGAGAAGATAAAGCTGATCAGACCAGACACATTGTCACATCTGAATCTTTGATATATATGGGTACATTTAGACAAACTTTTCTATGTAGCATTTGTTAATGTAGAAAAGGGAATACTACTAACATGCAATATTGATGCACCATATCTCCATTTAGATAAAAACGTCCCCGAGGACCTTCCAGAGTTATCTGTTTACTCTGCTGAGCTAGATCTTTCCTGTCTGTGACCTCAGTCAGCCTATAGGTACACTGGCTTGGACAAGTCAGTCCCATTGATTTCCCATTCTCTCTTGGCACAATAAGGTGGTCAACGAACAACAGAGATGTGTCCTTGACTAAAATGTTGTCAACGCTTTTCTATCATGTTTAATTTTGATCTTTTAGCTCATCAAGGCTTCTTCTGTGGAGCAAAAATCTGCTGACTCAAACTCAGTTGCGTCCATTTTTTTTACTTTGATCGCTTTCTTCTGTAATCTTCTAAACTGCAAGTGAATATATCATTATGAAGAAATGGAGACCACCATGTTAGACCTTAGAGCTTTCTCCACTTTTTCCCAACAGAAACAGCCCAAGCATAATTTGCCATCATCAGCTTCTTTTGTTCAAACAGGGTCTGGTATTTGACAATAATCCTCCTTCCATAGATGAAATAATGTCTCGACAGGCAGCAACAAGACTCTCCGAAAACCTTTTTTCAGAGGCGAATCTTTGTGAGATCTGCAGTGGTCCAGGCTGACAAATGTCTTGTTAATGACAAAAACAAGCAGTGTCAACTTTTAATACAGGAAATAGACATGAAAGCCGAGGTAAGCAGCCAGAAATTTACTATTTACCGATTCTTTCCTCCACATTGGGTACGAATTCTTAGACATGAGAAATTCTACATTTATAAGTCTCAAATCCAATGGACCTTTATGTTTTTTTTTTAGAAACATGGGAACTGCAAGTTGAAAGTAAAGTAGAGGCCTTTGCTTTATATTCCACCTCTAGTTATCCTTCCAAAATGCCAAGCATAATGTCATGCAATATCTGACAAACTGACCTTAATTTAAAGGGCTGTCATTGATGTCAACAGCAGGTAAATACCAAGTTGCAAATGTGCATTGATTGTTTAGATGCTCCAGGTGACACGGTGCCAGCAGAGAGAACTTTGTTTACCTCTCAAATTTCACAGAATGTTGAAGCAGCACAAAAAATTACTGATGAACTGCTTCAAGGAACACCCTCAGAATTCTTTTAAATGTAAGAATAATAAAAAATGCAATTGCAAAAGGTCTCAAGGAAAGTTTAGGTTATCAGTAAGGTAGTGCATTCATAGCATTCTTTATATATATATGTATATATATATAAACTATTTAGGAATCCTTGCTATGCTTTTAGCCGTCTCAGCAACAGTCAGACTGGCCAGTGCATACAGAGCAGCTCAATAAGGAAATGAGATGCAAATTACTACATACATTTAAAGGCTTCTGTTTTTTAGCAACATAATTTAGGTTTTATCTAGACAAATGTTTTGTTAGTTAAAATGTACAAACTATTCAAAACAGATCTTGCTCTTTGTAATTGTTGTAAGACAGTATATCTGAAATGCGTGAAAGCCGGCAGACTGCCCGTCATGGTTCACAATGCAAAGAGGCCTAATAAAGGTTAGAATTGATGGTGAAGGAGACAAAAAGAAAGTGTCTTACTGTTGTGCACAAACTGCCTGACAAAACTAAAAATGAATCCATTTAGTTCAATTTGTTTACTTTGTACTTTTGGCTGTAAAGGTTAAGAAAAAAATCTTGGGGTGCAGTAGACAAAGCTTGAGCTTCTCTTTCATGGACAAAGAGAATTCTTTTTTTTTTTTTTTTTGCGTTTTTAAAACAAACACACCAAGCGTTGGCAGCCCGTAATGACAAGATGTAGGGGAGGGAGAAGAGACAAAAAGAGGAGACAAAACCAAACACAAAAACAGTAACATCTGCGGCTGCTTCCAGCCAGACAGTTTGATGTGAATAACTCAGTACTTTGTGCCCTGACCTTGGCAAACAAAGAGGGGGAGATGCCTTGGGACTGGGGCGTGATGCCCCGGGAGGCGAGCGTCCAGTGAGCACCCTTTCTCGTTTCGCTGAGCTGGAGGCATTGTCCCTCGCTGGGGCTGAGAGGTGCCATCAGGGCACCCAGGCACTGCATGCCACTTGGACTGTCATAGCTGCAGCACAAAGATGGCTGCTTGACAAATGAAAGTGCCATGACACAGAAATAAAACGTCACTTTTAGAAGGGGTTCACGGCTGGGATCTCCATGCCATATGAATGCAGATCAGGGTCAGGCAAATAACCATAGAAGTGCCTTTTGAAGAGACTGGAAAATGTAAGGATAAATCAGAGTGAAAGGGGAGTAGATGAATATTTATTATCCATCCAGAAGATGCTAATATACATACAGATTTATTTCACCTCAGTCCGAAGTTAAAAAAAAGGCAAATTCCTCCTCATCAAATCAAAGAGAAACACAACAAAGCCACTGTGTACTTCAAGACTTAAATCTTACAAGTTCCTAATCCTTCTGAAGTCCACACGGGACCTTTGGTCTCCATGGCAACAGCAGTGCATTCAACCAAGTGATTGCCTCCAATGAATTTCAGATAAGACAAAATGGAAGTGAATTGATGTGATTTTAATGCAGAAGTGAGCGGTGGAGGGGAGGTCCACTCGGTTCATATTTGAATAAAGCAAACAGAGCAGACAAAAGGCTGACAGCCGTAAATGACATTGTCAGTACAAAAATTATCAGCCAGTTTACAATCTGTTTGCTCATGTAGAACAAACAGAATGTGTGTGGCATCCCTGGCTTTGTGAACGGTAGGGCCGGCAGCCGGCGGCGAGAGAAAAGCAGATATCAGCTCCCCCTGCAGCCCTGCAACAATTAGATAGCAATTTGACAGGCACACTCATACTATGAGTTGGTTGCTCCTTTTCCAAGGACAACTCAACCCTTTTTTTGGTCATAGAAAAGGAAATACATAAATGGAGCGTTGAGAAAAAAGACAAATTGCATGACCTCTGGCCAGTGGATGTGCAGGGTGGGATATCAGAGGCGTAGTGAGACACACATTCCAAACATGGGACCCTCAGTTTCCTAGCAGGGACTCCAATCAAGGTCTCCTTTTCTGCCCTGTCTTCCTTTGGTGGTTGGCGACCAACGGGGGGAATCCTCCTTAAAGGCAGTCCTGTTCACCCCCCTCTGTCCTTTGTTGCATTTTGTCACTTGTTTTGTTTTGAGCTTGTTAACTTCTCTATGGCCACATGGACAAGCAGCAGCTGGTGAGCTTGCAGTGGGCTGCTAGACATCAATTTTATCAGCCAGGGAAGGAGGGAACGTCTTGGTTTTGAAAGCCCTTTGACCGTCTCACTGTAATACTGCCTGCCCAGACTACCATCAAAAGACCGCAAGTGGCAAATCTTTTTAGCTTTAGAAATTATTTAAAATGATTATGCAAAAAGCCAGACAGCAATTAGCCCATGGACAGAGTCTGCAATGTGAAAGTTATGAACTTGTCATGATCTCGTAAAAAGATGGAAACAAGCATTCTCATCCATTCAGCAGAGGTGCTCATTCAGCTGCAGCAAGCAAAGCCTCTGTGAAAGCTTTCTGAATAAATGAAAAAAAAAACTTGAATTGTTTCTTCTTGGCAAGCTGGAGCCCAGTTTGAAGAGGCTGTGGCCCTGTGAGTCACAGCTCTAACAGATCCAAAAGCAGCAAAGTCAGCTGATTGTTCTTGATACTGTGTCAAACTTCTGATCACAGCAAAACACCATGTCAGAAGTGTTACTTGATATTCATCCCAAGATTCTCCTCGCCTTTTTTGTGAATCCCTGCTCTTTTCTCTGGCGGTGGAGACGCCGTTTAGTCTTATTAAAAAGTTGTTTGATTAGCCGGCGCTGGAATGGCGGCTGTGGAAAGGTCTGGCAGCGGCTGATAAAAGGGGAATGATAAATAGGCGAAAAATCCAGCCGTTTGCCAGTCAACCACTAGAGCATCAAAACACATCAATTTCTCAGCAAAGTTGATCCAATTATTGTCAACCACTCACAGATAGCTACTATGCTTTACTCCTTTGATATCAGGCTAAATTGCTCTTCCCCTTTTTTGCCGATACGGCAATCGGTCATAAAGGGCCAGCCATCATTAGTGCTGTTTGAATTGGAGCCCTTTAGTGTTTGGTTAAGAGGGTAAATGCAAATTTGATGAAAGAATAAGGCTGCATTTACATATCAGCCTCAGCTCACATGGGGAGAGTAAACATTCTGTTTATCTCAAGTGTCAATTTATGATTTCGGTAGAATCTAAAGTCGCCCTTGGACCTGTTTCAAAAAAGCCTGAGGAAACTTACTGTTTATTCTATCTAAGAAAAAACTAAACTGACAAAAAAACATTCTATCAGACATTTACACCAGAAAAGAGCCCACGATCGCTAAAGTTTTACTTTTATTTATTTGTTTATGTTGAAATGAATATTTTGGATGAAAAGTATCCCTTTCTTATTTACCCTTTTAAAATAATTAAATTCGAATATGCTTTACTTATCCCAGACAAAAAAACAAAAAAAACAAAAAGAATTCAAAATAAATGCGGCATCATGCATTTAAATCTTTAAGGATTTGTTTTTAAAATTGTATTTCTTTTTATAGTTTGTTATAAGATAAAACACAGCATTACCAAAGGTGAATCCATATTTTTAAGAAATGGCACTGTAGCAGAGAAAGGATAAAAAATAAACAAGATAAATGTAAGTCATTACACAAAACCTCTGTTGCAAAGTTTAAAAATGTCAAGCAGAAAGACATATTTCATGTTTTTTTAGCTCTCAAAAACTGTAATTTTTGCATTTTTGGTTTTTCTTTATTAAAAGTCAAAAACCTTTAAGGGAGAAATGAAATATATCTTACGATCAGAAAGCATGTATTCCAAAGAAGCAGCATCTGATTTCTGCTCAGCCTCAGAGCTGAGAGGGCTGTTAAAAATAAGGCAAAACACTGCCATCTATGGCTGCATGTCTAGGACTGCTGAAATCCTGCACACCAAGCACAAAGGCGAGACAGACTCCAAAAAAACCTAATATAGCTTCATATTTTCTAATAACACTAATAAAATATAATTGCAATAAAAAACTGCAATCACATACACGTTATTTTTCATTAACTAAAGTTAAAAAGAGCCCACAGGAACAGGGTTAGCGGCAAAGTTTCCAGAATTGCCCATAAAGCTGACACATTTTTGGCTTCCTATAACAACAGATTAGACTGAAACCTAGATTTTCATCCAAATGGGCATCTGGTGGCCATATCCTTTAAGCAACACAATTCTGCACAAATCAGGGGTTCTGTCAGAGCTTTTCGTACCACCTGCTGTGTATCTTCCCCTCAAAACGATTGAGCCTGCCTTTATTGTCTCAACATAATTTTATCTTTACAGTTTATTGGCCAAAATGCAACACACATAGCACATTTGCACTTCAACGCTAATGTCCTATATTACGTCCTGATTTATTGTATGGGATATGATTTGATATCAGAGAAATTACATTGGCAATAAAAGGACATATCAGGACTTAATTTTGACTGGGATTCAAAAGCGCATTAAGGCACAATAATGAAGTGCATATAGCTGCCAGACTGGGGTAGCAGGTTGGCGATGAAGCATAGAAGAAAGCCAGATGTCAGGGCTTCTATAGCTTAGGCCTTGACCAGGCCTACGTCTGCGGCGGCCCTTTATGTGGCTCTCCGTGTGATGCATTGGTCCCCTATGGGAGTCCCGAGGCTTTACTGGTGATGAGACGCGATCTGTCCCGTCTGTCACCTCTCTCCAAGTTATTCATACACCATCCATACAGTCAGTCCTTCAAGGCTTCTAATCCCTGTCTCCAGAGTTGGACTACAGACAGAAAGGCAGACAGGCAGGCAGGCAGGTTGCACGTCTGATCAGAGGATGTTTAACACGCTGAGCATGACTGCACATTTACCCAATTTCAGCAATGCTATCAGCGTGAGGCTGCAAAACTGAGTGCAGGGGAATATGAATTTTGCAATAATGTGCAAGCGAATGATGCACTTCCTCACTGTCGCAGAAAAGCACAGCTGATGACACTCATCAGCTGCTGTGAGATAACTGGCAAGTGTACTTGATATTAAAATGACACGTTACTACTTAATCTAGAAATATACATATATATATTTTTACAGTGAACTAGTTCTTAATGTTGCAAATTCCTGGACAAATGTTGTTTTAAAAAAATCAAATTAGGGAATGATAATAAGCATGAAAGCGGTTGAAATAGAATTATAGCTGCCTCAGCACCATGCACGAGTGTAAATTTGTTCAGAACATCATCTCCTGATGTTTACAAACAAATACAGAAAGAGTTTATGTAATTCATTCATTTAAACAAGGCCTAAGAAACAAGCAAATAGATCATTCTTTGGGATTCTTTGCTTTGCAAACACACCTATTATAGATTAAAGTTTGATAGCATGCCAAAGGTATCAAGGTAAACTTAGAGCTGTGACTGACAGCCGAAAGTGGTTTCTCCTTGTGCTAGTGTGTTTGTAAGTTGGGGAGAGAGGGCAGGAATGCTGTACATAAAGAGATCCATGAAGTGCAGCTCTTATTTTAACTCTTTCCTTCCAGGAAGCGTCATACACAATTTAGTGCGGACAACTTGACCACTCCCTTCAAGGATCAGCACAAAAAGATTGACCTGGGACAGGCACACAGGGTTCACCTCAGAACCCATTAATCAAGTGTCAGTGTTGTGTGTGGATGAGGTCAGATCCTGGCATGTTGTGTTGCAACCGTTAGGTCACATACAGGGCACGAGGAAGACCAAGCAATACAATCCTGACAAATATTGTTTTTGTGCAAGATTTATGCAACCATTTTACTGCTGGATACACAAAAAAACAGCAGTTTAGAAATATTTGTCCAAATAAGAGACATGTAGATTGCATATGTGTGTGCATGCAAGTGCATGTGTGAAACAAAGACCACCTGTGCTGTGGAAGGAGCCAATGCATTTGGAGCCAGAGAGCGTTTGTGTCAAGTGCCATTTGATTTGTCAATCAGCAGAACTTGGCTGAGTCACTGAGAAGACCACACCTGCTTTCCTCCATCTTTCTCTACCTTTCCCTTTTCTTTTCCTTCCAAACAAGGTGTTTCCAAGAGTTCACCTCCAGGCCATCACTTATACACACGTATCTGATTGCATGTGGCAAACAAAGTGCATTTCACTTGCTGCAGTGAAGCAACGTTCTATTTCATGAAGGCACAATCATTTAAAAAGGTGTGGATCATTGAAAAAAACTATAATATTATTTGTTTGTGGCTGTTAACTTTAAATATAATTGTGCGCAATATATATAAAAGGTCTGCATTGGTCTACAGTCACTAAGGGCTTTTATTTATGTGCACACCTACTTATTTATTGCATAGCTGAGTCTGAAATGATTGCATGGCAGAGCAGGTATTAAGAAAAGCCACATCTGAACGATACTACAGTGAAGCAGGTGGCAGACAGAAGCACATGGGCTGATTACTGAATGAATAGTGTAGCCAAAAGAGATCTCAGATATCTGTTTACTGTACATGTCCTACCTTTGACGTAATGAAGCAACCCAAGTGAAAATTTTAAAATGATTCTTTTTAACTAACTTTATGCTCCAAAGGAAACAAAATGAACACAAAAATGAAAATAGCGAATTGATCACTTCCTCTGATTATAATAATATAACCTGCAAAAACCCAAATGATCAATGTTAGCGTTTTATTATCAACCCTGTTTTAAATGAAGCAATATTTTAGAATATTCAAACAATTCATTTTTTATAATAATGATAATAATAATAATAAAAGCTTACAACAGTCGTGTGAAAACAAAACTATGCTTGTCTTCTATTCTAACTGTTCAGATCAGTCCATTAAAAGAAAAAAAAAATCTCTATTCAATACAATAATCAAATCAGGTGAGTACAACCTGACAAGAGCAACAAAACATGACACAATGCTGTATGGAAAGCCCAAAGCACAGAGGCAGTGAGTGAAACATCATACAGCTCATTGTTGCATCCATGAAAAGAAAACATGGAATGAGCACCTGGTGCTACAAATCAAACGCACTTCATAATTTGGTAAGTTTTGGTTGGAAGAATTTTTAAAAATATCACCCTAAATATCTTTGTCCTTTAAAAGATTCTACTGAAAGGAACCAAACATTTTATGGCATATTGCCCACGAAGCTGCCACCCTCAGCACAAGGTAGTGCTACTTGTAGTTTAGAGAAATGCCTTTAAGCATTTTGAATGTCAGATAGTATGACAATGCTGCTATAAAGTAAGATGAGTTTTTATGTTTTGTGTCTTTTAACATTGCACATCTAAGATTTAGTCAAAAACAGTCCCCCTGATGCCTAAACTGAGTCTACTTTTCATTGGTTTGCTTGGTCAGAGTTCTCTTCATCTTTGTTTTCCAGGTGTTCACCTCAACTCTGGTGCAGGACGAACATACAAACTGTTGGATTCCTGAAAGTGTGAACTAATACACATATAGAATAGTCAGAGGACTAGGCAGTTCTTTCTGTTTACATTACGCCATAGCTTGTTTCAGAAACTACCCCCTCTTTAAAGGCGTAACTGCAGGGCATTTATAGGTGGTTTTACCTGCTCATTTGTTAAAGCAAAAGCACCTTTCTCTGCACCCATTTGAACCAGGTTTGCAGGAGTTAGCTACTGTAAAAGTGCTTTGAAACAGAAAACCATAACAACAGCACTCAAACACAAAAGAGTGATGATTGGTCTCGTTTCACAGCTCCAGGATCTGCGCACCCTTCAGGTCCTGCACAAACAATGTACTAGAGACCAAGGCTTAACTGCAACTGACTCATGCAACTGGTTAACTCAAAGGACAAAAAAGCTAATTCTAAAGTAAATCAAAAGTATATGGAATACCCAAAAAGCTGTGCAAAAACACTTGCCTGTAATCTACAGAACTATGACTTCACACAAGTAACAATTGGTGCTACATGCAGCTCTACAAACTGGTGAATTATGGGTCGTACCAAGTCTTTTCTCACACTGCTTTGGGATTTTACTTTAAATAAATACTGACACAGAGTCTTATACTCATGTGTCTGTTTATGGGAGGATATAGTCATCAAAGTTTTAGTCTTGATAAAAATTAAAGTATGATCGCCTTTTATTCATGGCTATAATTGATTAGCAAAAGTCAGATGGATGATTTTTTTATTTAGCTAGCGATTTAACTTGGAAAACTAAAAAATCTAAAATTGCAAATGTCATGCAAATCTGTGTATGAGGAGTGTGTGTAAATTCTAAGAATGGTAAGTTGAAGTACTGAAGATGTGATTATAGACCAAGCAGTTGTGCAAACATATCACTCTTAAATAAAAAAAAAGTTAGAATATTCCTATGTTGAATTTACATGCTGAACTTTCAACAATGACTTCATTCATTACAGTTTTCAGGGTGTGGAACATAAACGCCAGAGCAGCCACATCAAACAGCTGATTAATTGATAATATTATACCCGAGCAGATGCAGCTAGACTCTGAGTCTAGGACGGAATTTCTTTTAAACCTTCATCCCACGCAGTGCTGCAATAGACCTAATTCCAGTTCAGAGAGCAATATCAACAAATGTCCCACCACTCCCTTCAGTAACAAAGCACTTCTACATGTAAAAGTGTGACAAAGGGACAAAGCATGTCGGCACGGTACTGATGGAAGACAGTATGAGTCGGAATGAGCTGGAATCTCTAGGTGAGAGTTAAGTTTCCCATGAAAGGGAAGTCTTTGAAGACTAGGAGGCTTTAAATGAATGTGTGAGATTTTTTTCTCCTTTTCGCACATTTTCATTGATGTTTCCAAAGGCCTGTACAACATTGGAAAGGAAAAAAAAAAACGGTTGAAGAAAATGCATGCTTGAAAATCCTGTTCTTGAGAGAATTTATCTTTTCCTTTTAGTTTTTTTTCTCCAAATGGTGAGTTTTGCCAGCTGTGCGCACAAAAGTGGAGAGTGTTAGTTGATAGGTTGGCTGAGACAATAGGTGAATGCCATCCAGTCACATTCCTCACATGCCAGCCAGTCTCTCACTGACCCTGAAATGGAGCCCACTTACCCAATGAGGGTCATTAGTGTGGACCACTAAGTGCCCCAGTCACACATGGCTGCAAACCAGGCCCACTTTGCCACTGTGGAAAGACCCCTAGCAGAACAGCACAAAAAAAGAGGCATCTCAGGGTTTCCATTAAGCCTTAGATGTTTATCAAGACATTTTAGGATCATTTAATGGAAATGCAAGTGAGATTTGTTGCTTCATCAAGAGGTTGTATACATTTTTAAGCTCTTAAAAAAATTAGCAAGTTTTATGAAAGAAAGATGATTCAGTGTAGGATTTCAGAGCTTAGAGATGAAACCAAATTAAAGAGATGTTAGCAGTCTGGTGGTTTAAAGACTCCCGACTGGCAGTTGTGGCAGTTGCTTCATAAGCTAGCCGATACAGACAACAGTAGACCACAGGGCTCATCATTCTATGGTGTGTTTTCAAAAAACAAGGACAGTGAAACACCTCTTAACCACTATTCCTTGTCCGATCACCTGCACAAGCTTTTAGGCCCTATTATTACACTCATGTCATATGGAAATAGATATTGATTCCGTTAGTGATATTTTCCTATTCGGCACAATAGTCATCCAAAGGATGGAACCATTTTAAATCCAGGATTTGAAAAGGAAAGCTGAGCATTTGAATCTGCGGTCATGTCTTTTTTTGTTTCGTCTCAGAAAAGTATTTTGACGTTAACGCATAGTAGATGCTGTTGCTCATTTGACTGCTAATTTGGTTAAACACTTAAAAAGTTTAATCAAAATATCCGTTTATGGACATGAGGAGAGGGATGCTGATTGGTCTAAATCGTTAGAAGTCACTGGCTATAAAAAAAGAGTCTAGCGTCAACAGAGCAATGGTTAAATAAGTTTAGATTGTGACATTATGCTTTAAAATATATTTTGCTGATGATATGTTTCATTTTTTTGCTTTTATTGTTATAAATATTTGGTTTAAACTCTCTTTAAGAACATTTTTATGGGTTCAACACTAGCAACAAGACTAATTTAGCTTGAACTATCAATTTGTTTTTGTTAAGCAGCATTTACAACGGATCTGAAGTATATTGAGTGCGGCATAAGTCCATATCTTGACATTTATAAGGGTTTTGTTTACATGCATTGTTTCTCTGGTGCAAACAGCACAGATCTCTTTGTGCATGTGCATTCACTTCAGCCATTAACAGCCCCTGTGTTTTATCCTCAGATAAGACATGCTGAGAGATCTGAAAGGTGACAGGGCACTAAAGTCATCCTTCATCAACTTTCACGTTCCACAAACAGTAAAGCAACACGACCGAAGAAAAACTGTAGAAAGTGAGATTAACGTTGAAGCTGTTGCCAGGATCTCCTGCAGCTGAGGGGCCGTCAAGACTCATCAGACTCAGATGGCAATATGGGTAAGCTAGCAAGGTGCTAAAAGGTACTAAACCATGCAAAAGCAAAAACTCACATGCTTGATGTATCTCATTGCATGTTTCATTAAAAAGAAAAAAAATATTCTGAAAGCTTTATTAAAACAATAGTGAGAAATATATAAAGGATGTTCATTGGTTGACTGTGACAATAGTCAATAAATGTTTTATAAATCAAACAATTATATCAATTTGTCAGCTTTTTTACAGATAGGAAACTGTTAACCTGCACAAAAGTCAATAAGTTGTCTAATAACAAAAGTCAGATAGCAGACTGAGTGTACTCAGTGCCTTTAGTATGTTTGTTTGATGAGTTGTCTTCCTTGTAGTGTCTGAAGCCACTCACCTCCCTCCCTGTCATAAAGAGGCTGTTTGCACAGAGATCCTCAAACCTATTGCACACCACACTGAAAAGTGGAGCACTCTAAAATTTGTCTGTTTATCTGGTTATCTCAGTGACATGTTAGTAAATCAAAGCAGAAAAAAACACTGTTTGCAATATGGCTAAAGTCAAAACAGTCTGCAAGGAGGCAACTATAAAAATCCAGCTGCGACACCATGCAGCTTCTCTAGCTTGGCATACTTTTGATTCAAACCGTCTTCATATGATGCAAAAATGTCAATAACATCATTTCACTAATTTAAAATGTTCTTGTTTTGTTTAACCTGTAAAGAATGTCTGAAAACGTTTCTTTTTATGGTGTCTAACACTGCCCCCAAGTGGACATATTGGGAATAACAAATACTCAACTTCGTGAAATTGGCTTGTTGTAAATAAAATACAGATAACATATACGCCAACCTAATTTCATATAAGCGCACACAAATACGAAGACTAAACCAACACAGCACCATCCAAACACTGTTCTTTATTAGAACCACAGACAGTGCGATTGCATACAACCCCTCTCATTGTCTTATCACTCTCCTGACAGGTGGGCTTACCTGGCTGGGAAGCTGGAGATATGAAGGGGATGTGGGTGGCAATAAAGCCATAACTGGCTGCTTGAACGGGGGATGTTACGCACAGAGCACCACCTGGTAGATGTGACGCCTCTTTATTAATAGCTGTCCAGTATTTTACAGCACTCCTTTTACAATATATGTAATTAACATAAAATGAAAAAATCAGTCTCATTGTCTGGACATATAATACAAAGTTCATATTTGTCAACATAATACGCGCTGTTTTCACTGAAAGGTTTAGCTCGACACGAGGCCCATCATAATGTCAAAACTGACTCTGCAGCACCACCTTGTGGTCTATATAGTGCATTGAAAATGTTTCTCTTGTGAACACCATTGTGTTGTGTTTGAGAAACATTACAACGTTTTAGGGAAAATGTTTAACAGTCCAAAGTGATCTTAGAAATACTTCTAAACACAAAAGGTTGTAAAATGTTTTTCTTCTTCTTCTCCTAAACAGAATTAAACTAGAACCAAATTAAAAAAAAATATTAGGCATTCCCTCAAAAGATAAGAAGTAACTGAAGAATTTAATTAAATTTAAGGAAAACAGGAGGTCTAGTAAAACTGTCTGATTTTTTAACCTGTTTTATTCAGTTAAGATGAAGGGTCATACAAATCATTTCAACAAAAGACAACTAAAACCTCTGAAAGAAGAATATCATTACTCCCTTTAGAAATGATATTTGATGACAAAGATGAACACATTTTGTAAACTAAAAACTAAATTTAAAATGTATAAAAAAAACACTCAAGTCAAGTTGCATTTCATATTCCAGCAACTTCAGTTCTTCTGAAAGATTTGTCAACAAAAATGGAAGCTTGTAAAATATTTCTAAATGGGGGAAACCTTCAGGACACTGATTTGTATTTATGTTATTTTTACTATTATGATAGATGATAAACATCAATGAACTTTTTAATATTATAATTATTTTTATTTAACCACAGAGCCACAATGGGGTGTTTAAGGACCACATGTGGCTGAACTGTGATCTAGAGTTTGAGATTCTTGATTCATTTTTTAATCCACATTTTTTTCCTCTAGAATTGTTGTGACCACAGCTCACAACATGATTTTAGAGGTTTTTGAGTCTCAACAGAGACAAAGGTTTACTTTTATTTTTGCATTTATTTGTATTTTTGTCTTTTAAAGAAGATAATTTAACAATCTTTTTCCTGACATTCTGCTGACCTGTGTAACCAGACAACCTGACAGATTTGCAATCAAACCACTTGTGATGCTGTTGAGGCTCACCAGGTTATTTGAATAAAGTAGGGACATTACTAATGGAACCTGCTTTCCCTACTACAACATAGCTTGTTTTTAAAGGGTCTGCTTTAAATCTAAATGAGCGCTCAACAGACATGCAGTATTTGCACATTTAAAATGGATATACTATAACTTTACCATAAAGCTTTGTAAATTCTCTGTTTTCCATAATTACTGTGAAAACCTAAGTCTCACGATGCAAATATCCTTTGTAAATGGGACAACATTTTGATTTGTAGACACAGGTCTGTGCAAAACTGTCACGTATACTGCTTTGTGCTGAAGTGTGCGAAAAAGTCCACATTGGACAACCTTCTACTCAATGCGGTGTCAAGCACAGTGGGGGATGAGTCATGGTTTGATCTTGCTCTGCAGCCATGAGAGTTGGTTACAATCCAGTCCCTGACTGCAGGAAGAAGTTCTGTCCATAAAAATTATGAACAGAACTGGTGACATGTCCAACATGCACTGGCATGGCACTGTACAGAGACTGGACAGCCCCTAGATCTTCCCAGACCCCATATTTCCAGAACAATAAGAGGTACAAGATCAAATGCTTACTCCAAATCCACAAAGTACATGTGGATTGGATGGATGAACTCCCATGAACCCTCTAGCACTTTGTGTAATATGTAGAACTGATGCGCTGCTCCGTAACCAGGATAAAAGCTGTACTGTTTTGACCACCACGCAATGTCGCAAAGCGAGCAATGCAAACAAAACCTGACTTCACTAATTTATCATCTACTATTCATCTACTTTTTGACAGCTTTGTCTGAGTTTTTCTTCATTTTAAGTGTAACAGAAACTGAACTGCATTAATGAGGACCAACGTTTTGATCAGTTTTTAAAGAGTTTGTTTATTTGGATATGAAGAAAAAAAATTGTGATCAGTAATAAAAACAGATAAATAAAAAATAGTTTGAAAAACAGTGTTACTGGAGGGAGTCTGGTCTGAAGTTGCAGGATTTCATCTCTGCTTTTTGCAGATGATGTTTGTTGGTTTCATCAAACCTGAACCCTCAATTCAGCGCAGTTTACAGTTGAGTGTGAAGTGGCTGGAATAAGATCTAGCACCTTCCATTTGAACGCCATGGCTCTTGATTGGAAAAAGATATGGACTGCCTCAAGCGAAGGAGTTTAAGCATCTTGGTGTCTTGTTTACAGGTGAGGGTAAGATAGAGTGTGAGATTGATAGGTGAACAGGTGTATCAGCTGCAGAAATGCTATGGCTGTATTGATCCATCATGGTGAGGAAAGAGCAGAGCCAAAAATGCAAAGCTCCCAGTTCACTTTTCAATCTACTATATGTTCCTCCCATCATATATGGTCATGAGCTTTGGGTAATAACCAAAAAAGATAAGATCCTGACAACAAGCAGCTGACATTAGTGTCCTCTGCATAGTGGCGGGACGCCCTATTAGGAGGTCTGTCGCTCAGGAGGAGTTCAGAGTTGTTGCTGCTCCACATCGAAAGAGGCCAGTTTGAGAGGGATTCTGCATTGGTGTCCAAGAGATCAATTTTAGATACCTCTTGGAAACCTCCTTGAAAAAGTGTTCAGGGCTTTGTCCATCGGGAGGATGCCCGTGGGAATACTCAGGACACACTGGAAGGTCTATGTATCTGGTGTGGCCTGCATGGGAGCACCTTAGGTTTTCACTGGCAGAACAGGAAGAAGTTTCTGTAGAGAGGGAGGTCTGGGAATCTCTAGGTGACCCCACAGCTCAATTCCAGATAAGCGGGAGAGGATGTCAGGATGGACAGATGAATGGATGGGTAAATGAATAGAATTCTCCATTATAAACACAGGCTTTGTGTGTTCGCATAATTATCAATGTACACAAACATCTGAAGGTGTTTTTAACAACTTTTGCCAAACTGCAATTTTTTTGTCTGTACAACTTACCTGGGTCAGCAGGAATGACTTAAACGTTTCTCAATTCTCTCAATTCTATAATAATTTAATAAAAACATAATATTTATTTATTTGTTTTTATGTTTATTTGAATCACACACCTAGTTCGCTTCAGACAAAGTGCGCTGGTTAAAAGGACTTTCTCATTTTTATATTTGAAATGTAATCTTAAATGAAGCAACCAAAAAGCTTTTAACTTCTCAGCACCCCTCTTATTTCTCCAACATGTGCTTCTAATGGCTTTAGATCATGGCTAAGCCTTCCTGCAAACGGCCCCTAATCCAGCAGGCATGTGTTTGGTTACCTAAGGGGAAATACTATCTAAACTTTTTGCAACCCCCACTGCCAGCCACTAGATTAGTCCAATATGAATTAATCCCTTCATTTATCTTTGTCAACTGAGGGCCAAAAATAATTTAAGGTTGAGTAAATAGAAGTGGTTGCAGGAAAAGAGGCATGCCTCTGACAGAAGGCAGGTGCACGGCACCTCCTACAACTCATCACTGAGGTTGGCTTTCTAATCAGTTTTTCACGGCACGGTAAATATGGATCTGCTCATTTTGCTCATCAACATTTCATGGGCTTGGTGATTATCCGTTTCAAGCATACATGAGATGTTTCAGAGTTTCTAAAATGGGAAAACCGCCATCAAAACTGCATAATTCCACCCAGCCTGAATGTTTGCTATTAAGATAAAAGGTAAGGAGAGGTTTGGAAATTACCAAAGGAATAAATAATCGTAATTAACTGGACCCAAGACAGTTTGTGAAGAAAACAGCAGCATAAGGTTGGTCTTCCTGTCAAAAATGGTGCCGCCGTAACAGCTTTTTATTGGCTAAACCTTTGCATTTCTTTAAAGCTCCTCCACTTTTTTTGTGCACTCACAGCAGCTGAGCACTGCAGGACACATCCAAAGTTTGACATTTACTGTCAGGAGGGCGACCAATAAATACAAGCGCTGAGCCTATCACAGATGGAATGTGTGTGATGTTTTGCCAAAAGGTCCAAATATGATTTCAGGATGATTTTAGGATGTTATTAGCTTTAAGTGTACTTTAAGGAAAAGTTGTAAAAGTCAGAAAACGAGGCTCCAGTCACTGCAGTATTTCTTTACTAGGAGGTTTTTTTTGGGACCAAATCAGCCGAAATTATAGACTCTCACTGAGTCCACATCAGGGATGTCCTTCTGTCCGGCTAGTGGAACTTATTACAAGTTGCATGTCAGTGCAACACACCCACTGAGTCATTGGTGCAACCCCACGGTTTCCCGTGGCATGGTGCCGATACACCATCAAAGGCAGGGATACCCCTGTAAAGGACCTCATGAGGATCAAGAATGCAACCAGACTTTGTCTTAAACATTTCAAAGACCGGACATTTGCAGAGCAATGTCTGGTCGAAAGTGGTTAAACATTTTTTCAGACCAATAAGGAATTGAATTTAAATGCATATTTACTTGTCTGATTTGCGTTGCTAAATTTACAATACAGATTACCAGTAAATACAAAAATATATTGTATTTCTTCGTTACTGTCAAGTTTTGGCTGTTTTTTCTTATATCAAGCGCTAAAAACAGCCAACTGTCATGAACATGAAAATGTTCCAGCTTCAGTGCTGTTCTTGGCAACATATATGCTTTTTTTTCCATTTGAAAACACACACCTAAATACATGGAACCTTAAAGTTCAGTGTGAACTGAGTCATCAAAAACGAGTGTGCAGGTCAAACGTCGTTTGTGTGCCGACTGTCTCTGTGTAGCTATGAACAATTTAGCTTAGCTAAACAAAAGCAAACTGAGGTTTTCTCAAACTGAACAGAGAATGATATCTAGAAAGTTAAATAAATTATTTTTTGGGAGCCTTTTGTTTTGCAGTACCATCTGTTTTTCCAAGTTGTGTGATTCTGTCCAAAATTGTGGGGTCACACAAATTCCACTACTGTACAGCACACACTGTCATCCAGTCCAACACAGAGAACATTTTCACATGTTGGTGAGAAGCAGCTAAGATCAAAATTGTGAGATGTGAGCTGAACATGAAGAGACAAAAGTTCTGTTTTTTCCTAAAATTTGCAGAATTTGGTTTTGGCTCTCTGGCTCTTGCGAAACCAACTCCCCTGCCTCAGAAAAAAACCCTATTTGTCTTTGAGGTCTCTCTGATTAAACTCATAGTTGACTCTAAGCCTTTAATTATGCTGCTTTAGGCTCAAACTACTGAGGGTTATTCTAAAAATGCACTGAGCATTTTTAGAATAACCCCTCTTCCTACACACCTCTGTCTGTGTGCTCTCCTAATTCATCAAGAGATTTTCCTTAAGGGCGTAACAATTCATTTTAACAACGATTTGATTCATATCATAATTTGTGGTTGCTGATAGGATTCATATGTTGGTTCATTTTGAAGATTAATCCAGAGCATCTTTAGCCTGAAATTAAACCAGCGTGACTCAGTGATCCATACATAGGTACAGTACAGGGATTGGGAAGTTTTCCAGATTTCTTGTATTTCTTGCAAGATAATCAAGTGTAAATTAAATATGTGTACAAACAAACAAGAATTAATGGCAAATCCATTCACATTTAGAATAATTTCATGAAGTTCAGCCCACTGTTGTTTTTCCTCATAAAAATAATACAAATAGAATATTATTAGAACATTCTACCACACTGTATGGTTACAATTCAAAGTGTTTCCACACATTGAACTGGAATGATGGCTTGATCATTTTTTGTTGGCATAACATGCGTGTTGTCCGCTTTCATTTTTAAACGATAGTAAAATAAACCTACCGTGCCTCAATCCAAATTCTATTTTTCAAGATTGATTTGTTTTATTTTTAAACAATTTCATGACGGTCTAGGTCGATTTGATTAATAACTTGTCTCAGGCAGATTAATTAAGTCATTATTACTGTAATTGCTCTATATTAAATAAGCTTTTTTTGCTTTGTTTGATTCTATTTTTTTGTACAGTTTATTGAACTTATTGAGCTTATTAACTGCGTCTTAGTGCTTCATAAATGAAATGAATTTAATTGGAAATTCAAGGTAAAACAAGCTAAAAAAAAAAGCAAAACTAAGTACATATCTCATTGAGTTGTGGTATTTTTGACTGATTATTTACTTTCTGCTTTGATTTCTACACTCCTCCCCTTGGATTTTTTGAACAGACAAGACAGAAAAATAAAAAACAAACTAACTGGGCGCAAAAAATCCTTTTATACCACAAAATGCAAAGGAATTCTTAGAAGTTTGGCCTATCATAAAAGAAACAAATACTTAAAAAATCTTAAACGAAAGAATAAACAGATAATTTCTTTTTTAATAATTAACAATTTTTTTCAAATTGAATGAATAAATGAGCTCCTCCAACACTACTATAAAATGGTGTCTTTCTGAACTACCAAAAAATGTTTAATCAGTCAGCATGTGGCGACCTTGTTCTGCTATTTGTCTTTTTTTTTTTTTGCATTATAATGTTGTGTTTATTCAACTGAAAACTTTTTACTGAATGTGTTTTTTAGATGAACTTAAAGGAAAATTAGCTGTAAATAAGTGTATAGTGTAATGAAGTAGTCAGCCATTTACGTTAAAAAATATGCATGCTTGTACATTTCCATTTCATGTAAGCTTAAGATTATATAGAATTTTTTTAGTGTAAAAGAACAGAAAAAAACAAATTTATATACATTTTAGTGTAATTAGTCAAACCTAACAGATATAATTCAAATGAAAACAAGAGAGCAAAAGTAATTTGAAAAATCCCATGCATAGAAAATTTTCAGACATGTAACTCAGTGAATAATCTTTTCTGGTATTTCAATTTTAACGAGGAATTCCAGTGTCTATTTTTGGTTTGTTAGAAAATTATTTATTTTACGATCCAAGGTTTATAAGCCGCCATCTGCTAGTGGGCAAAGCTCAGACAGATTATTTACCCAGAGAAAATATGGCAGTGAAAAATTCATGCCTGCTTGTCAGGCTGACCTATTGGCCATCTTCTGTCTCGCCCTTCATTCTGGATGAGAAAAGCCCCTCAGTGGCGATGAGTGATGAGGACGGGTGAGGAGGCAGGCCAGACGAACGTCTCTCTGCGGCCTTTGACATCCCCTCCTTGCTTTTTTCACCATGTTGAAAAAAAAGGAGCTGCTTTTCTGAATCAAACAGTTAAAAATTAAAAATAAAAATCTGTAAAAATACTAGTTCATGTAGTTTTACTATTTTTTAAATCACCAATAAAAAAAATGGTGATTCCATAAGAAAAGAATGTTATGCAGTCTTACATAGTAAACAAAATGATCAAAAAGAGAGGATTTAGTTTTCTTCTTTTTAAATTTGACAGCTAAAGTTAAAAACTTTGTTTTGAATTTGGTTTTTAACAGTGTTTATGAATATGACATGCCTGCTGACACTGTTAATTGTGCATTTCAAAAACCATTTTCCAAGGGAAACCAGCCGCCACCTATAAAGAATAAGACTTACAGCCTGATCTGTTTTCCCTCCCACAGATAAGAAAATTAGCAGGTTATATCCTTGTCCTCAGCTGGGATTGTCATTTCCTCTCCTGCTGACCTGCACATCTTACAGGAATCAAGGTGAAGAAGAACAAACATGAAGACTGAAATCTGAAGACGGGGTCTTGTCTGAGGTCTTTGGCTGAAAAGGATTGTGGGACAGGGGCTGCAGCCGTTCCACCCTGCCCTCCAGCTTGTGAGGGAAGTTGGAAAAGTCATCAACAGTCCAAGGCCTCACTTAAAACACGGGTGGCCACCGCAGAGTCTCCAAACAAATAGATTTACATGATGTGATCTCTATCTGATGTGCTACAAGGGAGGGCGAACGCAGCATAAATGGCACTTTCCTGTAGAAAGAGACTTGCTGGATGATGTAACGCTTAAGAGCGGCCAGAAAAAACAGATTACGGACCTCTTTTTTTGTCTCGTGCTTCTGCAGGCAGGTATCTTTATCCACAAATCAAGTCATCACATTTTGGGCTAGATGAAAGACAGGATTTCCTCTTTTCTTCATTCTTTTTGAAAAAACAAACAAAACAAAACAAAAAAAGAACAGGCCAGTCGGTGTGCTGTGAGGGACATCTGCCATTCTTTAACAATAAAGCAATTATGAAACTCATCCTGTTTGCTTCATGTCTGTTTGCCATTTGGATGAAAAAAAGAACAATTACAAGCCCAATGCAAGCATTTGGATCGTTCATCATAATGCTGCTCCATGCCAGGAAAATACAGAGCAGCTTGCATATGACTGCAATAAATATAATGCTTTGACCTGGATCTAGCTTCCATTTATTATCATGATCCGTGCAACAAGATGACCATGATTCCCCACAATAATCCAACGGTAGAGTTGGCTTGGAGGAAAAGTATCTAGATCATTTTATTTGTAGGCAGGGTTTGCCACAACTTTGTCCCAAAGTGGCCACTATAGTGTGGCTCTGCATATCCAACTGTTTATGTAAACCAGTTCCATATGGCACTGCCTTCAGGAGCTAAACTGACCACTGGAGGGCGCAAAACTCCCATCAATGATCACATGGTTAGCCAGAAAGATTTGCAGTTTTAATATTAAACATCCCACAACAAAATAAAAAATACAAAGCACATTTCCTCATGTAATTACTGAAATCTATAATTTTTTAGAATTTAAAGAAATTCCGTTTTTGTGACCCTTTAGGGAAAATTACACATCTTTCACCTGGACACACATCTTGTGTTCCCTGAGTTGAAGCCCTCTATAAAGACACAGCCCACCCCTTTGCTAGTTGGGGTTCACGTCCCTGACCGCCCGGCTTCGGGTCAGACAGGGCCCCTTGGGGGGGGGGGTGTTGTCCTCACTCCTCTCCCTTTAAAATAACAGCAGCCACCAGGTCAGAGCTCTGTTTCCTTTTTTCTTTTACATTTCTGCTTAAGATGCACCACCAGTGGGAACAGCTGCAGGTAGAGGAGTGACCACAGCTGGTGAAACAGTAACTGTGATTCTGTAACATTTGTAATTGTAATTTCTGCCCTTTTAACACTCGAAACAGCTTGGCTACATACACAAATTACAGCCTTCATGGTCAATATAAAAGCTTAATGAGAGGACTTGTCAACCAGTCACACATTTGCATGTTCTGCAGAGTTACAGGTTGATTTAACTACAAAATGCCTATTTTATTTTTACGCGTTACTGGACCAGAGTGACTCTTTTGTCTGAGTTACACGTGTGCATGCGCTCACACATGCACACAGACAAAGATAAATACTTCAGCTCTGCTCTCTTATTTTTGGAGGCGTATTGAGGTCTTGTGCCAAATCCAGCTTTAAACTTCCTGGCCTCCAGTCCAAATGGCTCTGTAACAGTTAAGAAACCTCATGGGCCCACAAAGACCAAAAAGAAACAGCGGAAAAAGTGCAACCAGCAGCCAACCACACATAGTCACTGAGCTCATCTCACCAAGCGATAGTAAATCATTATGAAGGTAAAAGGCGTTGTGGTCATTGCGATCATTTAAGTCCAATAAAATGTCTATCTGCGTGAACAACCTCCTCACTTGTAACTGTCACTCTCAGTGTCAGGTGACATTCTTCTCCGAGGATTTTCACGGCATTTAGAAACAAGTCAAAGTTCACCTGAAGGATCAGATTTTTACCTCTTTGGAACACATGGTCTAAAGAAGAGAAAGCTATCAAAAAGAAGGATAATTCACATAATTCCAGGGAAAAAAACTGAAACAATGCATTTTTCCTGAAAAAGAAAACTGAGATCTGGACTTCAAATGTTGGTTCCAATCAGTAATTATTAACAAAAAAGCAACAAAACATTAAAGGACAAATGTTAATTTCAAAGACCTCCTGTTAGAGGCCATTTGGCTTGCTTTTCTTCATGCTTCTGGGATATTATTCCCCCTTGAAAGGTTTGATGTCCAAACAGCCTAAATAAACAAAAAGAGAGGATATGATTAAGGGGCTCCAAACTGTAGGACACAAGAGATTTGACTGTAGTTTGCTTGTTAAAGTTTGTAACTTTCTGTATCCAGTGCTGTATCTTGCAAAAAAAAAAAAAAAAAAGTTACCCCCTTTCATCTTAACATGTGGTACCTTGCAGTGATGAACTCTTCCTCATGTCCTGCATTAAAGGGAAGAAAACCAAGGGCGTTATCCTGTGACATTTACGTCTGTAGGCACCTCATTCCCTCTGGGGCTTTCTTTAAGTTTGGCTCCAGAGGGGCCTAAGCGGTTTGTCTTTGGCTTTAAAGATGTGGGGCTCTGCCAAGTTCAGCGCAGTCTACAGACTCTGACTACTATTAGCTGGCTTCCTGAGCAAGCAGGGGAGTGCACAAATTGTGGGCGAGGAGGACCCACAGTGGGGCCGATGGTCCTCTGTGCCTCCAGCTCCTGGCCTGTGATCTGCAGGCAAGCTGAGATAGCAAAGCCTCGTTGCTGAACCACAGTTTATTCTTTGAGTGAGGGAAGGGGACGTGGCCATGCAACAGTATTTACTTCAACACCGACTTTATGTGGGTGGTCCCTCTCCCTTTGCTGAAACACAATGGCTGCACCAGACACTGCACACTCACATACTGTCCTGCCTCATTGGAAAAGCTATAAAACACGAGTCATCAGGGCTCCCTGGCTGTGCATGATATATTTTTCTGTTTCCTCACAGGTTACCTTACATTTACAGTTTTTTTTGCCAGAAAACTGTGAGAATTTTTCTCTCTTTTTCTTTTTAGCGATACATCTCTCCAAAACATTTTGATTTGACTGGTTGGTGGATCGTGGCACCTGATAAAAGCTAACATTTAAGCATAAGAGGTCCCAATCTTTCAAAAAGCACTACTGGGATGTTTTAGCAACTAAACGTTATCACTCCACTTAGCTGCTTTTAACCTAAAAGATATGGGTGAAGCAAAAAAGCATATCTGATGTGATTCTGATGATTATAATCCAATTACTGTAACCACAGGACATGACCTTTTGCACTGGAAATTAAGCAATCAATTCTGTCATTTTTCTAAAGATGACATTTGACCAGAAGAAGTAGGCTTGATGAATAAAATCATTTTTGCTAACATTCTTTGCTTCACTAAAGATAGAAGGCTGGAAGTATAAACCAAAGACCAATGATCTACATATTTTTCAGTGCTTAAGAAAAAGAGAGAGCAGATGAAAGCAAATTTGAGAAAACCTATCAATTATTTTTAAGTAAACAGATTCTATTCTATCTTTTCTCTCAATTTTGATCAGAAAAACTTGCACAAGTTGAAAAAGTGCGCACACACAGGCGCAGTAATGGAGATGTAACTGGAAGAGTTCTAGCGGCATATGGATGCCATTTGCAAGCTGCACTGAGAACATATAGGTCAGTTTTACCCTTTGGTATCTCTCTATCCATCTGTTTTCACATTACTTGCAAATTATAGTGTCCTCCAGACCCAAATGAACATAAATCAGGGCGGTGAAAGAGCAGAAGTTTTCCCATCTGTCATAAAACAATGATTTAAACTACGGGTTGTCAAAATATGGCGCTGTGAATTCGCCCCACTCCCCAGCAGTAGGAACACAAAGCACCATCTCATCGGAGTAATTTATGGCCTCAGAGGGAACGGAGGGTGATTAGGGCTTAGGCCACCAACAGCCAGAAAAACAGTAGGAGCTCCAATAAGGATGGCTGGAAAACCTAGACCAAATTTATCAAACAATTCAGTGAAATCTATTTCTGTTTGGAGAGGAGAGAGAGAAATATAGCCTGTTTAGAATACTGGTACATCTCTGGAACATTTGGTCACACTGCATTTGTGAGTTTTGGAAATTCAATGTTAAATAGTTGGAGCCTGGGACATGTGATGTGTTGGTCAGTTGGGGTGCCGGGGGCCAATTTAAATATACAACTGGACTTTCTTGGACTTTGGGAAATGTGTCGGTCTAAATGATGTCACCGCATCTCTATAAAATTGTTTCTTTTCTAAAGGTGGATTTGTTATGGTGAAGGCAGTGCAGTCCAACAGTGGATCTGGATATTTGCAATCTGCATGCAAAAAGACTGGTTTAAAAAAAAAAAGCCAGTCTTTATTGCCTTTACCCTAAATGGCCTTTGGAATTGAAAAACACACAGTGTACAGCGGAACCTGGCTTCCTGGAAGGCCACTTAATGTAGTGTAATTTGCTCTCTACTGCAGTAAGTTGAAGAAAATACAGTGTTAACACCGACGAAGGGATGCAATTAAAAGAAAAAAAATTAATGGTTTCATGCAGCTTCAGATAAATTTGGTTTTCCTGATAGCCAGCAATAAAATAGGCTTTTAGCTGGATAGTTTTTCTGTCCATTTCCTCACATCAGAAACAAAAGAAAGTCCTTCACAAAGATCCTTAACCCTCAGCAGGTTTGGGAAACATTTCATCTTTTTTTTCAGCACTGGACACTAGTTTGAAGCAGTTTTAAAGGGTTTTTATTTATTTGACTCCAAGGAAGAACTAGATCATTTCCACCGATGCATTTTTGTCTAAATCAATTCATCTTCCTTTGCTTGTTTCTCCACGAGGGAGACTTCTGACTGGGCAGATATTTGTTTTTTTTCTGTTTTTACAACTGCACTTTTGGGTCCCTGGCCAGTCATTGGCTCTGTATGGAGGGAACCATGCCTCCGGCCCCCACACAGCGCACAGATTTAAGCACTTTTTCTCTTAGACCTACAGGTGCTTTGTTAGTGTGCACAGTCTAAATTGTAAAGCATACCAACTTTTACAAGTTGAGAGATATTTGCCGTTAGAGTAATCTGTAATGGCTTCAGTGTATCCTCTATAGGTAATCTTACAGATAGAAGATTGAGATTTTTCACTTTAGAATACCTTAAATTTTCAGACAAAAACTCTACAAATACTTTATTTGTACTCATCATAACTTGACACACATTAAGTAATAACCCAAAAAGCCTTTTTGATGTTAATTATTCTGCTATCCTGCAATATCCTGAACCACCCAAGCGTTAGCTCTCTGGGGGTTGTTGTGCATGTCCACTAACCAATCAGCTAACAGGATTCTGCATGGCTTCCACCCAAGGATGTAAAGGCTGTTCTGGCCAAGTTGTTGCTTATTCCTCAGGAGAGCTCCCAAAACCCCTCGATAGCAGTCTCAAACATCTGAAGCAGAGCAAAGTACAGAAGGCTTTCCAGACACCGCCACGCAGGACCCAATATCTGTTTGAAGAGCAGGTAGCTGGGAACCTCCTGTTTGTTTCTACAGCTTCCTCCTCTAGTTAGGGGGGGATTTTCCCACACAGACCATCCTTCTTAATAAGCCTGGCAATGTGGTTCATCTTCAGGATGGGTTTTATTGAAAGAAAAACAAAACTTTGATTACTGCTCTTTGCTTTTTTTATACCAAAAACAGTGCTGAGCCAGTCTTTTACATTTCTATTGTTTCTATCTAATCTTGTAAATAATTCTTGGAGGTAAAATCAATAAAATCAAAAAGTGTTACATGAGAAAGTGAAGAATAACAGGAACAGAGTGAGTTAGAGAAAAGATTCAACATGTTCACTCTGAAGCTCAACAGGTCTCCTCTGTCAAGGTGGCCTCTGCAGGGTTTCTATTGCATCCCATGTCAACACCACTGACAGCAAGAAGCACTTAGGGACCACAGATCACTTTACCATTCCTGCAGCAGCAAGGGAAACCTCGAGGTGGGCTTTGGGAAGACTGCGTAATGGGAACTGCAGGGATGCACACTGACAGGCTTTGGCCAGTAGGTGGGAGTATTGATGCTGGTTTGCAGCTGAAACTGCTGGCGGAAAAATGTGTAATAAAAGAGCTTAAGATCTTTAAAATTACAAAGATGATAGCCTCTGATCTTTGTGTCTTCTAAAAATTCAAAGTATTTCATCCCAACTTCTTAACAGTTCTTGCATTCAAAACTTCATGGCTCAACTGCTAACATCATGGCTTCTTCTAAAGCACAAGTGGAAGACATTATTTAATTTGAATGCTCAATTTGCTGCAGTGTAAATACAAAAACACGAATTAATGCAATTTCCAGGCACGTACAAATTCTTGAAGAAGCTTGGGTCCTCTAAAATGGTCAAATTAATGAGAAAGAGAAGCACTTTCAAAATGTATATCTCAGAAAACGACTTGCAATAACATCCAGCAAAGCTCTTAATGTTAATTTTAGGCTCCACAAAAACCAACCTCACATGTTGTAAATGTAGTTAAAAGAAAAAAAAACATGACATGCAATCTAGATTATTCTCTTTTTTATTGTAGTTTGTATTACTACAAAAAGGTACATGTGGTTAGAACAGGAAAATTCAATGAACCCAAACCAGGCATCTGGCCACATGTCTGCAGTTCACAGCCTCATGCTTTGTCTTCTGGGTTTGAAGGGTGTACATGAACAACAACTAACTGGCAGATATACTTTGAATAAAAAAAAACATTAAAATATATTAGAATATCAAATTGATCACATTTAACAGATAAACAAAGGTAATGGATGTTTTAGAAAATATATACTGTGGTTAACTATTCTAGTCAGTGTAATAAAGTACGCAGGTACAAACAGTTATGTCTGGAATTTTTTTTTGGTAAATAGTGAGGCTAATGAACTGTGATTCACAGTACTGCTTATAGTAAGAACCTGTTGTTGGTTTGTTGCTGGTGAGGTTCCACAGCCAGGTGGGGTCGGCGCCAGCCGAAGTGACACAGTCTCACCTTCACTAAGCCTGACGACGAAGATGTCTTTTAACATGGGGAAACGTGGCCATTGTTAGCCAACCGAGCGTTTCAGTGAGCCACATTAACTATTGCGCCACTGTTTTCAAAAGGCAACTCCAAACTTGCTTTGATGGCAGGGAAGCTGGCCTCCGTTTCATTTTGTCATTTTGTGATGTGTCTGTCTTCATTCTGATCTGCTGTGTCTTGTAACCTCAATAAACCGAAAGGTCAACCAGGGTAGGATGTGCTCTGCGAAAGCAGTGTAGACACACAGTTTTGGCTGCCCTAACCCTGTGATTAAATCTTTTTTAAGGGTAAATAACAAATAAAACTGAAAGATAAATTTGTGTGTACACCCTGACATGTTAGTTCATATAAATACTTCCTGCATCCCTTTGAGAAAATGTAGTCTTCCACAGCAGAGAAGTTGGCCATCGCTCATGCCCTTCATCACTCGCTCACAACAAGCCATTTGTAAGTCACACTTTATCTTTGAAGGGAGTCAGACACTCTCTTGAGCTGAATTCCCTCTGAGGGTAAAATTCTCTGGAACAAACCTGTGATTATATCTATATTAATAGTTTTGGAAGTCCCCACAGACCATTTGTCTGCTAGATCTTGCAAATAGTACTTTTTCCTTCACAAAGACCCAGGTCATCTTAAACTGATTAGAGTGTAGGAATATCAAGTTCTTTTTGAGAGCTTGAGCTGTTCCTTTGGTTTTGTTGTGAAACCCTGATGCCAGATGCAATAAATTATTAGTCTAAATCAGAACAGAATGCCAGTTTGACAGCAGAAAGCAGCTCGTGTGAAGGAAAAAGAAACATCCCATTTGAAGCAAAGCAGACCAGTGTCAGGCTTTGTCTGTGTTAAGTCCAGTACCATTATCTACTATTTTATGTCTCACATGGATCATGGGAGAGTCATGAAACGCCAAACTATTTAGTGAACATTCAGCTAAAATGTGGAACTAGCAAAAACATAGGATAAAGATGCATTTTCTATGGTTAAACTATGAAATAAAAATAAAAAAGTAAAATCATTAAAAATAAATCCTCTTGCTCACGTCGTGATCTGTAGTCTCTCACAAAGTAAGAATTATTATATTACAATTGACGTTTCCTTATAAAAATGAACTTTTGGAATAAGGTATGATGTTTTTTCCCCTTGGTAATCCCTAAAACGTAGCATCTGATTTGAGACTTTATTGAAAAAAATAATTTGCAGATTTGAAAACTAATCATGCATTATTGTAGTCTATGCACAAACAAATCCGAAATGCAGTGAACATTTTCCAAGTTTTACATGAATGCTTTCATCCATAGCATTGAAATGTGATCTGAAAGTCCACATATAGGCCTCATATGTAATGGTGCAACACACAGCTCTTGCGTCAGCCTGTCTGTGTCATACTGGAGTGTGTCTCCATAGCCACACCTATCATAATAAGTTAAACAGCTCCTCACAGTTCAGTGGCGAGACAACAGCCTCCCCTGGTTCTTTGGAATGATGAGTGATTGACTTGCAGGCCTATGCAAACTCTCCTCAAACTTTGTGTCATCTCTGCTTGCAGAGCCTGTGAACACAGTTAGTGCTTCCTTGATGTACCCATGAGCCCCATGGGAGCTGTCAGAGGTCAGCGAGGAACTGACAAGGAATATATGAACAAGATTTCCAATAAAATAAGGCAACTCTGATCCACACGCTGGCTGTAAAATCAGAACCATGTGGGCTACCAGTGCTCAAAACCGTCAAATGAACACCAGATCATGATGCTGTTTGAGTGGGATTTTTTTTGTGCTACTAAAAAAGACACAAGTCACTGGCAACATTTAGCAAACAACTTGTTTCTGGTGTGGAAGAAAGATGTGGAGAACGCTTAGTTGTGCAGCATTTGCACGTTTCTCTCTTATCCTTAAAGATCTTTACATGTTTTAATAAATAACCTCCCCTCAACTCTGTCGACAAAAATGTGATTTGAATAAGGGAAGGCGAAGACTTACATTGATCCTGCATCATGAAATCTGTCTTCATTAGGGATAAAAGATTAAGTTGCTGCTTTGCAACTAAAATAGTAAATGGAGTGAAGAAAAACAGAAGGATATCAAGTGTTTTGTGTGCAGGGCTGTAATGTGATTTTCTGCAGAATAGAGGCTACATTCACAAATAAAGCCTGAAGACATGAAAGCTGTGCACACAGAAACACTTAGCTCTCAGGAAGGAAGCACAGTGCCACCAAAGACAGGGATGGAATTAACAGAAAATATAAAAACAGTCAAATTAAATCAAAGTGTAGCAGAAACTTTGAAGTTGTAACAGGATGTTGTGGAACTATGTTATTGACTCCGTATCTTTAGAAGCCCTCACTATAGAAAAGGTAACACAAAAAAATGCATAGAATTAATTGTAATACATATTTTAAAACTTTTTTTATTGACCTTTTGTTTTTGTTTTTTAATTTACTGACCATCCACTTCAGATTTCCTAAGAGTTCATAAAAAAGCCCCCAAATGGAACTAGAGAGAAAATATCTGCTGTTTAAGCCAGCAAACATTGTCAGATTATATAAGAATTCATGAAACTATCAGAGCACGCACCAAGCACTTCTGTTCTGCTCATGATGTGCAATTAAATCCATACTTCCTTACAATGTCCCTTTTTTTTAACCAGCCTATAGATAATTCACATAATAGTTATTTTAAACAAAGTTTATCTAAGATTTGACCTCATTCTAACTAAGTTATTCAGAAAGTTTATGTCTAATTAGGTTTTATGGAAAAGAATTATTGGGATGCATGTGAATACAATTATTAAATTTTGCACTTTCACATTTTTACCTTCAAAATCCAACATGTGTCTTTCAAATATTTTGATATGACATTCAGACAGAATTCAAAGAAGACTGCACTTTCACACATTTGTAGAATGGATCATCAGGACTGCCACAGGAAATACAATAAAAAGAAAAACAATGGCTCTGGACTGGTGTACTTGTCTGATTATCTGATGCTGAGAATCACTGGAGTGTGAGACAGTGATTAATGAGAGTCAGAGACACATTCAATGATGAAACATGGAGCATCTGAAAGAGACTTCATTCCAGAGACAAAGACCAAGACGCCTGTCGTAAGCGAAAGTCTGCAGCCCAAAACAATGCATTTCACCTTACTGTTATGAAAAAACAAGGCTATGACATCGGAAATGACATAAAACTTAATGTGGAGATCAATGCTCAGCTTTTACAAGAGATTTCAACAAAGTTTATTAACACACGCTTGTTTAAAGTGTAACATGTGCATAGATTAAGCTCCTGCTGAACTCTAAAAGGTCTATCTGCAACAATTAAGATAAAAAAAAAAGATTTGGGTAGCCTGTGTACAAAAAGGACCAACAAAAACCTGAAATCCTAAAAAAAAGCAGATCAGTTTTAAACAAAGAAATTGGTAGCAATGTTTTTGCTAACCTCAGTGACTGACTTTAATATGCTGAACATTTGCACTTTTTTATTCTAGAACAAAAAAAAAACCTGAACTAAGTCCTACAATCATCTGAGCCAATATATAAAGAGCAAAACGTTTGAATTTATTGGTTTGAAAACAAAATAAGTGACAGGACCTATGATTTATGCTACAAACATTTTTAGTACATCTTTGTGTTGCAAAGAAGGAAGAACAATTAGGTCTATGCAAATGCAAGACTCGGAAAAAAATTGTTTTGAAGAAATGTCTTTACTTTAGAAGAATGTAAGAAAAAGAAGAAGCAATCTTTAATGTATTTTGGTAAAAATCATCTGAAGCACTGATTGTAAACCCTAGAAACATTTAAAGAATATGTGATGGAAAGCTTAAAAAGAGAAGTAAAAAAAAGATTAATTTGTAGTTTTAAGACAGAAATGTAATCCTAAAATGAAAGTTAGCTTTCCGAGGTGTTGCAAACATATGCATTTGTCTTTAATTTTATCAGTATTGACAAGCAATGTCCCAAAGGACATAGCTTTCCTGCAAAACCGTACCCATAAAGAAGTGTCATCTTCTCTTTCAATGAGTGCATAATGTAACCGATCTTTACAGTAACTTTATACGAGTGCAGATTTCTGCATAGGAAGGAGGCTTTACATTAAAGTGTGTTTCTGATAGGATGTAGGGAAAATGCCTCAAACCAAAATATTAAAAAAAACATGAACAATGAAATTAGAATGCAATGATATGATCAAAACAGTTTTCTACGGTTATTACCAAGTGGAGCCACACAAAGCATTATATCACAGGATATGAAAGGCCTGAGACAGCATTTTCTCATTTAGAGTAACTTAAGCTAAACTTTCACCTCTGAGAAGTGGTGTTGGCTCTTCTGAAATACCTGTTGTGAAAAGTTTGGCACGGTCTGTTTGTGGTTAAGTCGGCCATGGGTACCCCAAGGCATTTTTTGTGTGTGTGTATTTCCTTCACACTTCTGACAAGGCACATAATGAGTGACAGATTATATCCCCACAGACGTACTGGAAGTACAGCTGCACCACATTTTGGCCAAAGTGTGTCGGTGTACTTCCCTCCACAGACAGCCGATCATGAAGTTCTGTCCCCCAGACAAGGCAGGTTATTGTTGGAAATCTTGGATTAAAAGACAATTTTTCTTATAATCCCTTGTACCGTTAGTTTCAGGCTTCCAAGAATTTTATGAACTCTAGAAGTCATTTCTAAAGGTTTTCAAACTTTTGAGCATTGAGTTTGTTTTCCCCTCTTTCTTTTGCATTTATTCTCTTAATTTAAACTACAGATATTTCTGTTGATTTTGTGATGAAATTGACTAAACTAAATAAATCTTACTCAACAACAGTGACTACTATCAAATCTGTGGGACCTACATGCTTGTTCTGATGTAAACTCTGCAAGCAACAGACCTAATTTCTGTAAACACAGGGAAAATGGCTGCTTTGCCCAGTAGCAGATCCCTAGGAACAATAACCTATAATTAGGCATATTTAACTGTAGAATAATAAACTTCAACTTCTGGTTGCTCTTAATCCCATATTTGAGCTTTTTCTGGTCTCACTAAAAGACGGTTATGATTCTCCCAACTGTCCCTAAATGCCCCACGAGGGATCTGGCTCCTACAGAAACCCTCTCAGGGACAGGTGGTTAAACATATAAAAAGAAGCACCATAGGTAGGCTTTTTTTATTTATTTATTTTTTTTTACAAGAGGCAGGGAATTTAGCAAAGACTGCTATTACAATGGAAATAAAGGACATGTCAAGCACAATTTCTTACACTAGACACCTCACAAAAAGTTTACTTTCATATACACCACAATTAATAAAAATATGTACAGTGAGGAATACCTTAGGTGGCTAGAGTTAAAAAGAAAAAACAAACTGTGTACCTACTTTTGATTTTTCTTTGTATGGCCATACTAGCAAATAAATCTGCCTGGATTTAGTCAGACTGAAATTGGTTAAAGTTGCTTCTTACTAAAAGTTTTTATTGTGCCCCAATCAGTTTTATTTCCGTGTTAACCAAATTCCTTTTGAGGTGATGATTAGAGGAAAATATATTTTGGGATTTGCACTTAAACAAAATCAGAATTCATGTTCTCACTAATGACTTTCTCATTTAAATGTTGAATTTATACTTTTCTCCATACTGAACACAATTTTTTTCATTTTTTTTTTATTTTATAACCTAAATGATATACCCCAATTCTGAGCACTGAAATTGTGTTGTTTTATCTTTTTCTTTGGGCTGAATGAGTTTCTTTTTGCTCCAAGTCTTCTGAAAGATTATTTTTCTACAAACCTTTATTAACAAATATGACAAATTTTATAAAATATAAATGTTTTCCTTTATAATTCCTGCTACTTTTCCATTTAGAAAGGGATTTTTGCACCGTCACAACTGGTGTCATAAAAAATACTTTTAACCTAACTGTGATTGACTGGAACATCTTTCTCAACATCCTGCAAACCTGCTATGTTCTTACTAACCCCGTTTCTCAGAGGTGCAATGCCTATGGCAGCCTTGAAGCTTTGTGCTTTTAGCTTACTGTGCCTCTTTTTAAAGAGGCATTTTTACTGAATAGGAAATGGATGAATGAAATATAATAGAGACACACACGTGGCATGACAGCTACTAATGAGGTCTGTCCTTCATGCACTGACAGCACCTGTTGAAAATGACAAGTCAAGTCAGGAATTGATGTCTGAAGTACTAAAGTTGGATAAAAAAGGAAAACTGGTTTTGCTCTCCTCTGACAGGCTCTCATGTCAGCTTATTTTGTTCAAAGATATAAAAATATAACTTGATTTATTTTTTACTCACTTTTCTGATCCCGTGTGTGTCTGTAGAGAAGGGTATTTGGGTCTGAATCAGCACCACTCTGCAGCTGGCTCAATCCCTGACTTCCTTCCAAAATCTGAAGCAAACCCAAACCTAACTTCTTCCAGTGTGCACCCATCCAGGATATCTGTTTGGTGCTTCGCTACCTTCATTTGAAATGTGACCCTATTTCCTGACGTGATCCGCAAAATCCAGTTTCCTGCTTCTGCTATCAGCCTCCTGCGCTCCAATCAAGCACCTGCTGCTCATTATCCACATAACAAGTCTGTAAATAGTTTGAAGGTGCTTGAAATCCTGGCTTGTATCTCCAAAATGAACAAGTCACAAAACAATGTCTTGCAAGAAAACATAAACATCATTGTGCAGTATGGCTTCAAAACAAGTCTAAGATTCACATAAGCATTTGCAAAAAGGGTACGGTACTTAGGGTACTGAGATAGAGCTAAGGGACAGATGTTCCTCTAGAGACGATGAGATGAAACTTCATGTGGGTGTCCAGACTTCTCACCAAAATTCTCACCAAAGGGTTCATCCCAAAGGTAACATTAGAGACCTATTCCTTTAATAATTTGAACCTCATTTAAGAACTCATTTCAGATTTACTCTTTTTGGCCAGAAATTGCATGGCGAGCATAAATATGATTAGAAAGCCATTATGGAGGTGTATTTATAATAGTTATCCTCACACTCTGAAGCAAAAGTAAACATCTGCTTGTTTGGTGAGTTGCAGCATTAATATGAAACAAGGTTTGATTTTTTGTCAAAAAATGTTTTTTGCCAGTCATTGCTGTATGTTATTTCCTTTTTCTCTTTTTTATTATTTGACTAGAAACTTTATCCACAGAAGTAAAAAATCCATAACATAAGGAAATTATAAAATTGTTTGTCACCTTGGGACAAAAGTTAAGGAGAAAGACAAACATCCACAAAAAAGTGACTGTAATCCCCCCCCCCTCTATCTTTCAGTTGGGATGTGAAGGGGTATGTTGAACTTTCAGTTCATTACATTACCTTATTTGGAGAAATGTATGCCCAGACAGGTTAGGTCTTTTTTTCCCCCCATAGTCTTTGAAATGTTTCGTTTTTACACAAATGTCAATAGGGGGACAAAATAATGAGAATTTGTTTGAGTTTTTTAAACCAATCACAGCGGAAGATGAACCAGATGGAGATGACTTCAGCAAAGCATGGTTTTAAGTCACGGGGCACAAAGGGAAACTAGATATGATCTGGCCTTTTATGGACAAGCCCCCCTTTATCCACGAAAACGTAATTTTTTGGGTGTCAAAGCTAACATCATGCATCTGCTAAGGAACACTTTTTCAGTGTTTTACATGCAGATGCTTGATCTTAAGGTTAAGTGTGGATAGGGGTTGAGTGAAACAGTTTGTTCCAACAGATGAGTTTGTTAATGAATTTGAAGATACAGTTTCAGTAGAGGTAGCCCCATTCTCCTTGCTCGCCCGTATCATTTCATGTTTCAACTGAAAAATGTTGGGATCATTCATTGTTCAGAATCTGAAATAAAAAAGGAATTAATCAGGATGCATAAAAACTTTGGAAAGGTCAAATAGGACACCCCAAAAGGACGTTTCCAGTCCTAAATTTTAAGAGAACAATATCTGCGTGTTAGTAATCTGTGCCCCAGAATTTTCTATAATTTCTTACAGCTGCACATTACAATATTGATAATTAATTCTATTGAGAAGGTTTTGCCACACCATTGTTGTGTGCATTTTTCGATAACTGACGGATCAACAGCCTCTGTTTGCTTCTGTAATGCCCTATAACTAAAATATGTGTTGTCTCAGTCTGGAGCAATCAGGGTGTATTCAGTTTGTCATGCTTGAGTGCTCATGAAGTCCACTGGGTGATGGGGAACTACACTGAATGTCAGCCCAGCATGAAAAAGTGTCCCGTGAGAAGCTCTTTGGCTTTGGAATTAATAATCTGCTTAATAATACAAACTGGAATACTAAATTATTATTTAGAAACTTTTATTTAAAAAAAAATCTGCGATCAAGTGCACAATATACTGTAGTATCTTGTTGATTTTTTTCTTGAATACATAGGGATCAATTTGTTGCCAAAGCAGCAGTCAGACAAGTTATGTGCGAGCACGAACGCTCACCAAGCTGTACTCCCCCCTCAGCTGGTTTTGATGCAGAAATGGAATCATGGGACAACTCTTGGACGACTGCGAAAAGACTGTGGACTGTGGCGGTCTGCTCCAACGCTCTGTGGGTGGGAACACACACCAGTGTCCTCAGCAGCCCCAAAGCATCACTGCAGCCCTAGAATAAGCAGGCTTGAACCCATGGCCTGCGACTCAGCAGGCCAACGGCGCCTGTCGGCTGAGCCTAGAACGCCATTTCTACACCAGATGTATTTGTAAGATTTGGTAGTGCGACAACTTCAAAGACTGACTTGATTGTTTTTGATTGGTATGATTATTCAGTGTTGCAGTCTTTTTCTTTATTTCTTGGGGGAAAAGATATTATCATTCAACCACACTTATTTAATTGCAGCAATTGGAGCCACTCTAATTGGGCCTAGCCTTTCATCTGTAATGGTAATGATTATGAGATTGTGCTTGTGCTGAGCGGCCTAGTCTGATGAGCAAAAGTTTGCATGATATGACTCCTTTAGCCTGGATTAGTGTGCTTTTTAAATATTTTATTTGAGTCTTATCTTACAGTGAATTCTTTTCTAATTTTTAATCCAATAATTTTGACTCACCCCCCACCCACAGTTCTTCCATTCCCCCTCATTGTTCTTTCTTCTTGATGTTTGTAACTGATTTGATCTTTGTAATGGAGGTCTTGAATAAGTAAACATTGAATGCCTGCTCAAAATGTCAGCATGTTTTGTCAGAGCTAAGCAGATATTTAAAGAGCATCTTATCATGTTGATTTAAGCAATTAAACATGAAGTTGCCCTCTGCAAGCTCCGACTGACTGTATCATCGTAATTATTATCTACTGAACCTCAAAGCATTTTCTGTGACTTGATAAAGGGGGACTTATCACAGTCATTACGTGGTTAAATGTCTGCCTATTTGAAGAAAAAGTTTGAATTTGGGGAAATGTTTGCCACAGTCCAGCCTGGCTTTTAATGTGTTTAGATATATAGTGGTTTGCAAATGCTTTCAGGCTGCATGTATGTTAAACAAAGTAATTAATCCTTAAACGATACCTTGCAGTGCAAACCATTTTTTTGTGAAAGCGCCAAACAAGAATAAACAGACTGCTATTTGACCCAGGAAATTGTTAGTAGGGCCTGAGAAGATGTTAAATACACAGATTAGTTTTTTAAAGCCATGTGTGGAGAATTTATGAGAAAAAAATCAGATTAGGATTTTATATTTTGGATCAAACTTTAGGATGAAAAAAAACCAAGAGTTAAGTAAATTATCAATACTTAGGAATTTACATATTCAAAGTCTTTACATGTGACTGCAGTCTTTTGCCCCTAAGTCAACCACAACCAGATCACGATCTGCCAAAATGTGACAAACCTTTGCAGGAGAAATGTGGGCAGGGATCCGGACTCTACCTATGCCAAGTACAAGAGTTATTTTGACAGGGATTATCATCGTGATCACCAGGTAATTTATAACAACCCCTAGCCTCGGCAGATTTCATATCTTCCCTAAAGCACTGTGCTTACAAATATGAGAGTGATGCTGGTATCTCAGCTTCTCACCTTCTGCAGAAGTAGGATGGGGACAAAGCAAAATATTCAAACATTCCCTTATCTTTGGCCCATATTGGCAGGCTGTTTCTTGTACAGAACCCCTGGTTGTGAGTGTCTCGTCTTTGCGTCTCACCTGCATACGTGATGCAAAGGGCAAAGAATTTATCCGCAAGTCTTCATAAATCATGCCTTCACGTTAAAATAAACTGACACACAGATTTTGGTGATTTCAAAGTCTCACAGATGGGACTTGGCGCAAGAGTTTTGTAGGTTTTAAGGCGTTTTCATAAAAATTTCAAAGAACAAAAAAAAGAAAACAATACATTGTTAAAATGCTGCATTTCACTGCATATCTTAATAGAAATAGAAGTTCAGGCTGCAGAAAAAGGTTTACCTGCATGGAAAACTCACTGTAATATAACAACAATAGGTCAAAAGGACTAATAGACCCTGTCAAAGTCATGGAAAGTTTTTTAAAATATACGCCATAAGTGTAGTATAAACATTTTATTTGTGCATTGATATCATAACACAAGTCAGCACCAGCTCTCTTTCCTGCAAACTGCAACAAATTCAGATTTTCTCAGGTGCCAGTAAATAGCTAAACTTAGTCACATTCGTATGTGCTTGGATGTTAGACAACCAGAAATCTACGGTGGCCCAGAAGGGTCACAACACAACACAATAACTTACCTCACAACACATGAACTCAATCCCATTTAAAATCATCAGGAGCAATAATATGTTTTAGAGAATTTGACAACTTATAGTTAAAAAAAATCCATATTTATGTACAATTTTGAAACAAAAAAACGGATTTACAATCAATATTCCTAAAATCTGATCAGACAGAAGCTGATCTAATGCACATTTCTATTCATCAGATAATAAATCCTCACAAAACTATACAGTAACAGTGAGAGAAAATAAACTTAGAAAAAGAAGTCTAAAACCACACAACATTTTTTAAAGTCTTACAGTCTAATGCAGCTCCTCATAACCAACCCACATGTCACTTAAAGGGAAACCAAAGTGGCATTTATTTGTGGTCTTTTGGTACCGAACTGAATTTCATTCTGCAGAGAATGAAAAACGACTACTGTAGCTCCTCCATAACTCAAAAGAGAAGCAGCTACGCTATGATTTTTGTGACGCATAACCTTGATTCACTTCCTCTTTTATAGTTTTGGTTTCTGCTTTTAGCTTGTTTTCTTTGAGTAAAGTCCTTCACCTCTGTGGTACATTAACACTTTCACTGACTAAAGAGCTACTTCATCTGCATTCCTTCTATGTGTGTGACATCAAATAACTGCAGTACATGAGCATTAAGGCAGTTTTTTTTGGTTGTGTGAATGCATCACTGGTGCAACAGGCTAAGTAACTGACATCGTGAACTCTGCTTCAACTGTGCTGTCTTGTTCCTCACGGGAAAAGAAAAGACCTTGCTGTGCTTCCCGCCATACATGCTTTGATGACAATTAACTCATCTTACGGGTTCAGTCAAGTACGCAAAACATTGTTCCAGTATCTGTGTGAAAATCAGCCAATGGTCAAAATGACGTCTAGTCAGCATGCAACAGGTAAAAACAAACAACAGAAATAAAGTTGGGAAAAAAAAGAAAAGACAGACTTACCTATGAGAGCAGCCTTTAAATCCTGACTTATGTTTACTATTTATGATCTGCTTTAACTCTATTAATCCTTTAATGCAGAAATCAAACAATAAATAAGAATTATGTCGCCAATTTTAAATTTTATCATAGGAAAATACATTTTTTAACTTTATTCAGTGCTGTGTACTGTTTTTGTGTATAGATAGTTTTTATACTGACAACTGACCAACCAAAATGGGTGATGTTTCCATTTATTGTTAATTTCTTAAATATGTATTTCTTTTCTTTTTAAAAGTTACATTAATTGATGAGTAAAGTCATTTAATAACATTGGTGCAAAAGAAAAAATCTTTGATACTGTAATGTTCAAATTGTAGCCCATGGGCCTTAAACTGTTGCAAAGTCCTGATGTGCCCCACATATTCCATGGATCAAGCTGGCCCAACAAGTGGGCCAGTATGCTCACAACTGTGGAGGCAACAAACAAAAGGCAACTGAAAGTTATTCAAATCCCACAGACTCTGAAAAAGTATGGATAGAGCGATAGAGAGTAGAGATGTAAGAGATATGATAACGACTGGAGCAAGGTTGAACTCAGAACTAGAAAAAAAAGAGATGATCATCAGTTGTTACATATTTTCAACATGTTTTGAGAACAATAGTAACTACTAAAAAGCATGTTCCCACGCCTTCAAGGGAGCAGTTTTTTAACAAAAGAACAATCTAAGAAGAAAAAAAAAGCATTTTACTTTTGGCCTAACGTCGAAATAGAAACTATTTTATTTTTCAGAGTAAAATGTTGTTGTTTGTTTGTTAACTGTGCTTCAATAGCAATTCACATAAGTAAAAAAGCACACTGACATGTCAAAAGACATGAAAGAAACAATAAATGTCCAAGATTGGATTGCTGACATTTTGGCTTCCTTGTTAAATCTGAAGGAAATGAAAAATACGTTATTTTTTATGCCTCTGATCTTTTTAGGCATCCAGACAAAATCTATTTTTACCTGTAAAACCTATTCGTTCTTTTTCACCAAACCGTAACATTATAAATTGTTTCATACCATGACCTGAACTCTTCACAAAATGGTTGAAATCAGCACCCAAAACAAACAAACAAACAAAAAAAAAGACACATTCCAAAATATTATCACTAAATGTTTGGGATTTTGGTGGGACTAGAGCTCATTGGGCAGCGATCAGTAAGGTCTTTTTCCTCCACTTTACAGTTTTAACGAGTCTGATGCTGAATGACCTGGGGAAATGGTTTAATTTGTGTTTCTTGCCCGCGCTTTGGCATTGTGTGGGTGGGTGGTCTGGCATGGCTGGGAAGGGGAAGGCCCTCTGATGTGCAGTGTGGTAAATAGATGTTGCAGCAGAACAACAAACATTTTTCTTTTTACCATCTTGAGGAAGTAACAGAAAGGCTAATGCTGTGTTTTTTATAAAATTATCCCAAATGATTTGTTTTCTGGAAATGGGTTGTTCAGCTATTTCCCACAGACCTATGAACTTTGACCTCTTGCTTCAATTCTTTATCTTTTCTGTTCCAAGTCAAATCTTAGCATTTCTTTACCTGTTTGGCAAACCTGCAAGGTTTCCTTCTAAAGTCCACTCATCAACTTTGCTTTAACTTCCATTAAGTGTCAACTGTCTCATCAACAGTTATTTTGTTCACTTTTTTAATGTTCCCCATAACAGGTTTATGACAAACACAGTAACATTTAAGAACAGTCATTTGTAGTTTGCTACACTTTACAAAAAATGACTTTAAACTTCTTTTTATTGGTAATTTATACCTAAACACGCCACATTTTATCCACAAAAAATCTTTTTGCTCAAAACGTCTGTTGCCTTATTGTAAAAAACAGACATATTGATATTTCCTATGATTGTTAAGGTAAAGAGAAAAAAAATACTGCATTTTCTCCAAAACTGTCTTTGACTTGGTGGACCAATTACTGTGGTTTATGCAATCAGCTATAAAATGGCTTTCACTTTTTCATTTTTTTAAAAGATTAAAGTGAAATCCACTTTATCTGCACAGTTATAATATGTGCATTTACCCCAAATGACAAAATATCAAAACTATGTTTCCATCCTGGTGTGTGATCCAGCTTTTAGCTCTCAATACTAACATAATTTGGAATCTCAAGTTGTGTTTTCAAAGACTTTGCTAGCTATTATTATACCTGGAACTTTGTGAGGACAGGGAAAAAAACCTGTGTGTACTTCCACGTCAGCTTCTCAACCAAAGCTATGTTAATTTATTTTTACTTCCCTAATGGAAAAATATTCCCCTAATTACGGTAAACAGAAAGTTGCTATTTCATATGGAATCATTCATGTTTGATGCCTGACCCCGATAAGACACTTTTGAAGTCCCACTGTATATGTTGTAAATTGTTTCTTTGAGCTTGCTCAAGTACCAAAATCACCCTTGCTTTACCCATGGGACTGCAGAGCACAGTGGGTACCACTCCAACGCTCGGAATCCTGGCCAAAAGTTTCTAAACATCTTTTCCTGGTGCCTAAAATTAGCAGGCTAATGAGGTAGTGGCTTCCTTTTCTCTGAACTAATGCTCCATCCCTGTGGGAGAGCATGATGTGGACTAACACTCCAGATCAACACAAGAATCTTACACCAACACTTAAAGCTCCAGGACTAAACAGTTCAACCTGAACAAAAAAAAAAAAAAAGAATTTGGCATTATGTGAGAAGCCTTAAAGTGAATTTTAGGAAATACAACATGATGTGATACAAAATGTTAAGTTGCAAAATACACACAACAGTCAATTTTTTTTCTGTGTTGGTTTCCCCAAAACAGTTGTGGGATTTCTTTCTGGTCAAAACAGAAAAGTCATGTTCAAGCAGACTCTACTTTGTTATTAAGGCTATGGGTCATATTTAATTGCACTTTCATTAATCTGTTTTATTTCAGCTAATGAGTCCTGCCATAAATTTAACTGTAGGTGTGGAATTTTTATGACCTTAAGCAAACTTTTGATCAGGTACTAAAGCTGTTGGGAGAAAAAAAAGAGTTAGAGAATCTTTACTGTGTACAGTACAATATCCAGTTACACTGCCATCCCCATTTCAGCTCTAATTAGCAATTCTTCATTGTGCAAAATAGAAGTTATTTGGTCTACTAGACTTGTGTAAAAACAAGCAATGCCAGGAATGTGAGACTAAACAGAATGCAGGTCATTTTAATGGTATGATTGTTTCTAACAATTTATAAAAATAAAATAATATTTCCCAGACAGATTTTTCTACAGCCACCAAATATAAAACTACTTTATCAAAAAACAAAAAACAAAAAAAAAAACTAACAACCTCCAAATGATAGAAATTGGTAGGATTATGTCATGCTATAGTTCTGGCTATTCTATTATTTTAATTATATCTAAACTAGTTCTGTCCTTTCTCAATTAATTTTTTCCAGTCACTTTAAAAAAATCAAATAACTTGGCACAGATGAGCTAATGTAAATAAGCAGTGAAATAAAAAAAAATTCGAAAAGCAATGACCTTAGAAAAAGCCCGAATGATAAGCAGAAAATATTAAAAAAGGAAACTTAGAGAAAAAGAATATCTAAAGAAAATATACTTTTGTCAAATTTATGAGACAAGTGGAAAATAAAGAGATCTTCTTTTAGTCCTATAAGACAATGTCGTGCAGGACGATGCATCATCTTTTATGAAAAATGGCTATAGGTGCATGTTTCCAGTTTAAGTGTATCTCTACCCAATTTTTAGTCTGAAGAGATAAAATGAGCTTTTTTGGATTTTCAAGTTTATTTTAAGCACATCAACTTTTATGAATTCAAAATTATAAAAACCACTTTTTTTCTAACTTTTGTTGAATGTTGGACATTAATAAAGATTAGATGTTGGAGATGAGGAGATCATCAGACACAGCTTTATGACCACTGACAAAAGTGTGCCTTTATCTAACTGATTATTAACAATACACATCTGCAAGAACATCTGCCACAGTCAGGACAGTGCTTTGTTACAAAGAAGTTCAGCTTTACCCTACCTTGACCTAAAACTAGAGTAACTAAGTAAAATAACTGTCTTACTGGTACAAAAGAATGGGAACTTTATAAGGAATAGGAAATTAAGATCCAATAAACTATAGCCTTTTACTTAGCAAGTTCCTTTTTAACAGCAACAGTGTCAAAAACTTTACTTCTACTTGAATCTTCACTTTTTGGCAAACCCCTTCAGAGGTTGCCACAGCAAATCAGCTTTGACTGATTCACAAATGGGGTTTGGCAGAGATTTTTATGCCAGATACCCTTTTCTGACACAACCCTGTGTTTTATTCGGACTGAGGACCAGCACAGGGGAACCCAGACTTGGGCCACATTGTGGCTACATAGTTAGGCAGCAGCAGGGTCTCGCCCAAAGACCCACTCCGCATAAATGAAAATCCTCTGCGAAACAAACCCTGGTCTCCCATCCACCAGTCCACACAGCCAACTGAGCTATCCAGCCGTTTTACTTCTACTTCAATGATAACCGTTTAAAGCAAACCCGAGTTGTTTTAGTCTACTCCATCAATTTCTTCCTAATTCTTGGGACTATGGTAAACTCATCTTAAATAGTTAAATTACTAAAATTCAGAGTTGGATTTAAGAGATTTAGAGAAAATTTCATTTTGGAAGATGATGGAACAGAAAATATTTTGGTTGTGAGTTGAATTGAATTAAATTGAATTAAACCAAAATGGAAGTGGCTGGCCATTGACAAAGAGGACACTATTTGGTGAAGTTGTTTAGAACAATGGTTTCTGAAATGCAAAGCAGGTAGGGACAAAGACAGAGAGAACACATCCATTGTTTAAATTGTGACTAACAAAGTTTGGTGCAATGAAGTAAAGATTCAGCTTTGTAAAATCTCAAGTACTGGTCAGAAAGAAAATATGAATTGTTCTTAAGAACATGAGATGCAACAGAAGAGTTAATTTTTTCAACATTTTTAACTGTAAAAAAGACTGTAACCCTGTATTCCCATAAGCACTAAAGTGAAATGAATGTTGCTGACAATCTGTTTTTAATGCAGTGCAGGAAACACCAGCCAGAATTGACATAAAATCCTGTATAATTTTAGTTATTTAAAAAAACTAACAAAGCAAGCTAAAAAATGTTCGACAATAACAGTTGTCCTTTTCATTGAGGTGAGGAACTAATGTACTCTAAAATCTGAACATTTTGTCAACCTTAAAGACCAACTCTAATTATCTTTGATCTATTGTGATCAGTGGTCTTTTAATTATGAATATAATATGTTTTGCCAAAATCTAAAAACCGGTGTTGTTTTCTAGGACAAAGTTTCTGCAGAGCAGCAGTAGATCAGAGTTGTGGACGGGACCGTTGAAATAAAGTGATCCCACCCCTACCTCGCAACATTCATCTGATTACACGCTGTCCTGAAAGCTTTCAGCCACTCACAGCCCCCACCTATCATTACCTGTGTAACAGAATTGAGAGCAATATCTGAGCTTTCCTTACAGTTTTGAGCCAGATATCAGCTCAGATGAGGAAAACAAAGATGTACATGGATCTATTTGATTGCAAGTGCATGCATCAAAAAGGAGCAGAGCAGAGATTTTGCGGCCAGCCAATTGTAGCTTCTACATCACTGCTACAAGCTTTTGTCTGATTCACAACAATTTGAATAAAGAAATACTCAGTAAAGTACAAGAACATGTCAAAAACACTAAAAACACATTTTTCATCGGAATAGGTCTTTAAAGGTCTTCTAAAGGATGCTTCAACAAAAAACATTAATGTTCCTAAAACAAGCAAAATAACCTGTAAAAGGAGCCAGATCTAAACCTTAAGATACAGGGGCTGGGATTGCTTCTGACAGCTGCTTCCTGTTATGTAACTGCACACAGCTGCTTTTTCCAGCGAAGGACATCTTGATGCAGTGGGCATTTCTAAGGGTCAAGAATGAAGAAAAATAATGCAGTTTTAATGATGAACAAACAATGGACCACCAAGGTTTCACTTATTTATCATGCAACACACTCACTCACTAAATAAGTGAGAAACTCTTACAGAACTATACTTCTTCTTTATAATCTTTTGGGGAAAGACAATGTTAGGAATTAATACTACAATAGAAAAAATATATTTATTATTATAAAAAATTTGCAGAAATATTTTTGATGGATAAAATCAAACTCTGTCAAGAAAGGAAAATAACATTTCACATAGAAAATTCTGCAATGTCTGTGGGCTTGAGATGAATTAGTTTTCTTGGTTTGCTCCAGAAGAGTAAAAGAAAAACAAGAAATCAGCAATCTCAAGGGGAAAGAAAAATTAAATTCTTGGCTGCAGTTCTTTATAAATATTGGTTCTGGGTTTTTAAGGTCCCTCCACAAATAAACGTTTTACATACTGAATAGGTTAGCATACCATATCCAACCTGGTCACTGTATGTTAGCATGTGAACATGCCTTTAACCTCCGCGCATGGGTGAAGAAGAAAAGAGAAGAGTGGAAGTCACCTCATGTGGAAGTTTGTGTCCTTTGAAATGCACCATTTGTGATGGTTATCAGATGCAGCTCAGCACATCACAATCCATCCTTTACTAAGGACATCCCAGTGACCCTGTCATGCATCCAGCAAACCACTGCTTCCTTAAGTACAGCACAAGCTAACAGATTTAGAAAGCTGTAGCTGTCAAATCTTAAGAAACCCTAAAATTATCAGCATTAATTCTTGTGCATGACAGTTTAAAAAAAAACCCACAACACTATAAAAATTCCATATTTCTTTGGAGCAAAGCAAATGGAAAAACAGAGACATGCTGCTATAATTTACAAGGTGACATGTAAATTTCCCCTTACACATGTTTGTGGAAAGATTAGAATGGCAAGGCGATAGGTCATAACTTAGTAGCAGACCTTGTAACGAGAGGCAGATTGTAGCAATGCTTACAGAGCTCCCAGGGGAGCGGGCAGTGTGTGTATGTTAAGTCGACGCTTTACCCGGTGTGTTTTTCCTAAACACCTCCCAAACACCTATGCCCATGGCAAAAAAGATCTTTACACCTTTATTGTAAACCTTGCCGTTTTGGCAGGTGCTGACCAGCAAGACAAGGCCACATTGCATACAGCAAAAAAGACCTTGATCACATGCTGGAATACCTTTAAGGGTCAGGGGTATTTATTGATGACATCTGTTTTAGGTTAAATGGCCACAGAAGGTACAAGCACATATGGAAATCTCCTCTTTGGACGTCCACAAATTTTGCCTCTTATATCTGCTCTTTTCTTCACTGTACACAATTAAAATGAGAGCCATTTATTCAAGAAAATATTGATGCTTTCAGCAGCCAGCTCCTGCACCTTAGTATGCAAGCTCACTGCAGAGTGTTTTTCTTCCTGCACATTCTTATTAGTTCAGCTTTTTACAGCAGCATGTCTGGTGAGGTCATTTACGGCCAACCATGGTGGTATAACAGACCATTTAAAATGGTGAGGCTTTAGAACCTTCCTCCTTTTCACTTACTGCCCAGGAGCTGGGATTCATGCGTGATGAAATCCCGTATGTATCTGTATGTTCAAGCAGAAATGTGATGATAGGGGTTTGTTTTATGTTGTGTAGTGATCACTGCAGAGGAAAGCGGTTCACACACAAAACACAGTATTGTCTCACATTTGCTGAACTTTATTTAAAGTAGCACAAATGGGAATCATAAGCTGGTTTCACATGCTTTGGATGTCAATTTGGAGTATAAGTCGTAATTTTCGCATGGTTTGGCCGGAGGTGCAACTTATATGCAGGTTCGACTTACTGTATAATTGATTTTTTTAAATAAATACCAACAACAGCTAGAGGGTGCTGTAGGTGTGTGTGTCAATATTTGCTGCTGACGCAACGTAGAAGAAGCGCGCTCAGTCTTACGTTGGGTTTAGCAGAATTGTTCCTAAAGTTGCACAGACGATGAAGAATTTAACGCATTTAGTGATTTGAAATTATATAAAGACTTAAGTTGACAGATTAGCATGTTCTTTAGACGATGGTTGTTGCAATAATTGTTCAAATGCTTCGCTAATATACCATAATCCTCTTCTGTTTCATGTAGCTAAATAAGCATCAATGTGTTACAATAGTAAAGCGTCAATTATTATTATCAGTTCTTTTATTATAATTTGCCTTTCAAGATGAAATTTATTTTCTTGTTCTTGTATTTTTTCCAATAAACGTATCCCAACAATGTAACTTCATAAATTACTGTGTTGTGATGCATCTGAAATTGTTCTTCAAACAAAAAAGAGGCTTTTTGGTTATCATAGATGATCAATTATCACAAATCACAATGTCCATGGTTAACAGTTGGGTTGTTTTAAGGCAAGGTAAAACTTCATAAGCAGGACGCAAAACCAATCTAAATATTACAGCTTAAATAGTAATCAAAAGTCACCAATCTGTTGAAGTAAATATACTTGGCTAACTGACCATCAGTGATTACAAACCCCCCCGTATAGACACAAACTGCACTGGAATCAACAAGTTGTGGGTTTAGGTATACAGATATGGTCACAGTTTGACTACTTCCAATGTAAAAACAACATGATTTCACGTTGGGAATTTCTCCATTTTGGAATTTCTTTAAAAGTATGAAGCAACCTAAAATGATTAGCAAGAATCCATTAAATATTATTTTCAAATAATCAACACTCTTTTTGATCAGTCAACCCATCTGAACAAACCCAGTAACTCTCAAGCATTACACTAGAAATGAGATGGTTTGAGAGACCTGTAAGCAAAAGTTATAAAGTTGTAAGTAATACTAAAAAATGTCACTCAGGGTATGAGGGTATCCTGATTCAAAGCGTAAAAGGTTATCCCTCTGACATCTAAATGCTAAAACAATCAGACAATGGTCCATGTTTTTCTTATTACGTCTACAAATAGAAAAAACAACAACATTTCAATGAAGATTCAAAATTCCTTCAAACTTATATAAGACCAATGGTGAAAAGCTTTTATACTGGAGTCACACCCAAAACAAAACAAGTTTGTTCAACTATTGTTATGAAGTCGTTTTCCTGACGTCAACTCTCTTTTTTTCATATCGTGACCTGAACCCTAACCTTGCCCATCACCAGTTGATGTTGAACCCTAACCTTAAGCGGACGTTCACTCATACCTCAGCTCAGTAACAAATTACATGTCAAATTACCATATAGTCCTGTATGGTCTGTGTTTTTCCTAAAAGTGTTCTAAAAATATATAAAAAAAACAAGGTTCACACACACGCACACAGTATAAATCACTTCAATCCATAGTTTTTCTTAATTTTAATCTTTTAATTCTTTTTTTTTTTTTTTTTTACAAACTTACAATAGTATGTGGTTCTTAAGCTATAGGTTAACAATATTTCTAAACTGATTTTCGATTTCCATGATAAGCATTGATACTTAGTGCAGCCATGCAGAATCTTTGAATTAAAAAAACAGCCTTTGTATTTATTATTGGAACACTGAAAAATATTAATCACCCTTGTGTCAGAAAAAGTTAAAGAGATCTTGAAAGATTATTAGGGGCTCAGTACCACATGTTTGTACTAGCCCGATACCAGCAGGTTCCCTGCTGGTATTGAACTTATGACCCTGATCCCAAAGGGACATGTTCAGACAAGGATAGAGGGCAGTAGAGAGGTTTAGAAATGCATATGGAACCTGTGTGGTCTCCAGATATGCAATGTGCAGTCCAACACACACATTCAAGACTTGGCTGAAACCAAGCTTTGACTCATACTGACTATCCATCTGGTTGTATCCCATCTTGTACCCAGTTTCCTGCAGTTCTCATCTTAGAGAAGAATGCTCTAAGACAGGCAGATAAAATAACCTAGCCTAAATCCCAACACATAAGCGAGTCCATAGATTTTATTTTTTCAAATGGAACATCTTTGTTCATATGTTTGTTTGTAGAATATGGATACAAAATTAATACAACGTATTTAAGGACTGTGGATTTTTCTGTTGAAATACAAGACATTTGACCTCTTTTGAATTAACTTTACCGTTTTACATTGATAACGGAAAATTTCCTTTTGACCAAACAAAAAAAAAGTTGCTAAACAAACATTAGCCTGCGTAAAAGTAGAGAACCTGGATGCATGCAAACCAATAAGTATAAATTGTTTAAAAGTGTAAATCCACACAACAAGTGCCCTTTGTCATTAGGACAGTTTACGTAGCAACCTCATTTCTTGTTAACCCTATTCTGGTATGAAATTAGAGATAGTGACTTTCTTGAGTTTTCTAAGTTTTTTGCCCTTTTTTTTTCTTCCAAAATTGTTAATTACAGTATCTATGGAAACAGCTTGCAAGAATCAACAAGAAAAAAATGGTACTCACCGCTTTCATCAAAATGGATTGTTCACAGACACTTATTTTTGTTTTATGAAAACCAGCCTCTCAGGATTATTTTACCAACTTTGACAGTATGCAGCTGAGGTGGATTAGAATAAATGTCCTTGGAAAAAAAAAGCCTCACTACAAAAGTAAAGGAAAGAATTCACAGCACTGACCGCTTGTTGTGTTCCAGCTAATAGAAGTAGTATGTTTGGTCACTGTTCCTTAATGTGAGCAGCGACGCAGCTCTACATTTCACACACACTGTTGATTAATTTCTAAAATATACATCACTTTCAATGTATTAGTTCAGCAAAAAGCCAGACTGATATACTTATTCATCTTATATTTAATCCTTTTATATTTAATTATTAGTAAGAAATTACAAAGATTAAAAATATGAATATACTACACGTATAAAGGTTTTAAAAGCCCAATTTTCAATAAAACATTTAAAATTAGTTTGTGTAATGCTACAAAACCTCAAATTGATTCTTTTGGTAAGACTATTTGAAAGACAATAATAATCAAGTTAACTCAAATAAGAGGCAGGTAGATAGATATAGAAAAAAATATATAGTAGTTATACGAATACCTTGAGTCTGAAAATCTGATTAAATAAAATAAGATATTTGTTTAAGGGAAAAATATATATCTTCTTGAGTACTGAGTAATAGTTTTAATATTACTTATTTGTAGCCTTAAAGTTATTAAATAAATTCTGTTCATTTGTTAAGGTAAGACTAAAATTGAAAAGGTCTCAAGGCAGTACACAAAACACAAACAAAAAACATAAAACAAATCCCAAACAAAATAATGTCAATGAATTATGCTGGTTAAAATGCAATGGTATAATACTGCCCAGCTAATTAATGTTAAGTCTAGATAAGACAAAAAGTTGTGTGTCCAAGTTGTAGTACTTACAAATAAATCTAACTATTTTTTCAAATATCAAGCAATGACCAATCATCTGATTACTTTGGTTTTGTAAAAAAAAAATGTGACTTGATCTTTAGCCTCTTAAGACCCAAGCTAATATAAGAGCTAAACCTCTAAACATGCAGTCATAGGTCTCCAGTTAACCAGAATTAACTACTGTGGTAATACCCAAAATATGATGTCCACACATGTGAACGGCAGGTTCTAAGAGGTTACAGTATTCAATTCCCTTTTATTTAAATAGCCCAATATCATAACAATGCTCATCTCAATGGGCTTCATACAAGTAATTTTATAATGAACATAAAATCATAAAATTCAATAGGTAATGGCTAAGCTAAACTAAACTAAACAGACTAAGCTAAACTGGACAACCCTGCCCAATGCCACAAACAAAAAGTAACTAAATAGAAGATAGAAATGTATTGTATCTGAGTAAAAGTACTTATTTTATTATATATCTCCTCTTCTAAAAGTAGAATTTTTTAAGTTCCCCAGTTAAACGTAATGAGTAAATTTAATTTGTGTAACCCAGAATTTGGTTGATATAATCGCTAAAGTAAAACAATAAATATTAAAAAAGACTAAAAATTAAAGCAAAAACTGAAGTTTGGAAAAAAAACAGCAGGGTCTTGTTCAGTGGTTTCATTCTTTTTTGATGCATTTTTGCTATATCTCACAAAAAACACAATCTGAAAGTTTTTGATCAATAGAAATGTGTTACTGATGGTCTTCTACCTTGATAAGTGTTATTTTACCTGTCAATGAATTATTACATGGTTACAGTAATATTAATTTAAATTTTATAAAAGGGGGGGACGATACATTACAACTTGTCGTGGTGTTCATTTATTTCTCATAAAAAAGTTTGCTTTTTTAGATGTGCTGAATGAAAAAAGCACACCTACCTCATTAACAGCTTGGTTTCAGCAACGGATTGACACGTTTTCAAATTTAACTTTGAATTCTATTTCAAAAGCATTTCTGCTTTCTAAATGCACAAAGTTGGCTCATGCATGTTTAATCAGGTTATATATCTTGAAAAAAAAATCCTTCACTGGAGCAGAGAAGATGATATCAGGTAAAGAGATAAGTGAAAACAAGCCTCCTCAATCTGCCACTTCTGGCGGGCAGCTGTTAGAAGAAGACAGTTTCCATGTGCTTCAGCTTGGCAGCAGGGGTCAGTGGCTGCAAATAGGCTGTCTATTGTGCTTCCCTATGGAGACAGATGTCAAGGTCAGTGTTAATTCACAGCTGCATTGTCAACAGCTGGGTCCCAGTCACTGTGAGATCAATTTAAAAGCTTGGACATTGAGCTATTCAGCTTTATCATTGCTATACAGAAATGAGGCGATCATGTGCTGCGGGGAAAATCTCTTCTTTTTTGTTTGGCATAAAACTCTTCGTTTGTTTGCTTTCCAACATACAAAGCAAAGGAAGAATGGTTTTTCAACTCGGTCTTTTACCTCCCATGTGGATGTCTCCGAGATTAAGATACTTCCCTCCACTGCACGCAGTCAATGTGCCCCCATGGAGAACAATGCCTGTACAATCAGCAGGACGACAGCCTATTCAGATATGTTGAGATTGGAGAAAGCGCAATTGGGAGTTTTGTATTGGTCAGGTTCAAGGATGACGCTGCACAACAGTGTTTGTTCTTGCTTGGGTGGCATTTACCTGCTAATGTTTTTACCTCTTATGATTGTTGAGAGCCCTTGAAAGGGGAAAAAAGTTTGTATTTTTTGTCCAAACTGCACAGATAAGCTAGGAATGTTTAAATGTATGAAATTAAGTATTTTTCCAGCTGTCACCACTAAGAATCAAGGCAAATAAAATATTAACTTAAACGACTATCTGTGCACTTTTGTGGTAAATCTTGAATATTACTATTAGATTTTGACACAAAAATTACATGTTGACAATATTTTATTCACTCAATCTTATCCTTTGCTTTGGCCTCATGGAGAATCTTCACTCCCATCTGGTTCACTTCACACGACTGAAGAGCACACCCGCTCAGTTCAGTCAAAGCAGAACTGAATCCAACTCGCTGAAATTACTGAATAAATAACATTAGAATGAAACCAACTAAATTTAGGAGCATGACATAATTCAGATGTTAACTTGAATTGACTTATTTACACTGTAACTGTAGTATTTTCTCTAAGATAACTTTCTTTAATGGGAATTAAGGTGCAGTCATTATGGATTTGATTTTAAAAATTGCCAACACCCTTTTTTGTGGTTTAAATGTTCTTAAATAGGTTGAAAATTAAATAAAAATTAAATGCAACATTTCAAGGTTGAAAATATGAGATACATTGGCGACTAAATTAAATGGTTAAAAATATTTATAAAAACTTAAATTAAATTTTACAAAAATAGTGCCATTTTCTTCCTTGAATGTCCTTATTCAGTCTGCTTCAACTGCAGATAGTTGCAAATAAGGTTGATTATGCTGTTAAAATGCTGAAATCTAAGTGAAACTTTTTCCATGTGTTAGAACATTGACTAAGAAGAACTTGCAAACTTATTACAAAACTGCTTAAATTAAAGGGCTGAAGCTGAGAGAAATATGAATACATATTGACATCTCTGAGGTTGCTAACACTACGTTTTGCTGATGTGATAGAGGGTGGAGCAGGACAAACAAACTAGACAGATGACTTCAGTGAAGTTTGACTTGATAACAAGACAACCTCCAGATTTCCCTTTTCAATGCTGACATGAGGCCACTGGATCAGAAGGCATTTGATGGAGCAAACTGATAAAGGAATTCTTGGCCAAAGTTCATGATGTGAAATTCAAACAATACCAAAGGGATCAGGATGTCTTCATTTTCCACAAAGGTGGAAGAAGATTCCTTTACATGCTCAAATAGCTAAAAAAATAACAAAAATGGGATTGGGATTAAGAAGTGCTGCTTTAAATTTCTTCACTAATACTCTTAAAATATGATCCAGTAGAAGACAGTTGAGGTGAGGCTAGTAAACCACAAGTTCAGGTTTGATGTAAGAACATTTTCTTTTAAAAAAAAAAAAAATAATAATAATTATTTAAAAAAGTTCAGGATTGATAGGAATCCAGGGATAGGCAGATTTATGCATTTTTAACATGTATAGTATATGTGACTTTTTTTCAGGTTTTCTTTCCAGATGTCTATGAGGTAACACTAGGCAATAGTGCTCCAGTTAAGCAGAATTAATGAGTGTGGTAATTTATGTTAAAATGTATTGTCCATGCATGTGAACGCAAGGTCTTTAAAGGTTAAGGCAGGGGTCCCCAAATCCAGGCTCTGAGGGCCTACATTCTTTCAAATCAACCTGCCATTGAAGCTCCTTATTGGCTAAACACACCTGATCTAGGTAATCAGCGGCAAATAAGGCAGGGTTTCTGGAAAACCAGCAGGAAGCCGGCCCTCGAGGCCTGGATACGGGGACCCGGTTTGTGGAGAAAAAACATTGACCGCAGAAACTCGTTTGTTTTGCAGACATTTTAGTTCCTGCATGGGTAAAGCTAATGCTACAACCATTGATGCCATGCTTATGCTAACATATAACAGACAGGTGGGAGTTTTGAATTTAACAGAAAGTTAAAATACAAAGTCTTTATGGATATAGTTCCCCTAGAGACCCCCTCTCAGTTGTGACTCAGCAGCTGATATAGGGGGGTCACAAGCTCCCAGCACCACTCCAATTCGGATGCATTCACTTACAGACAAATAGATCCATGTATGTCTTTGTTTTTCTCATCTGAGCTGGTATCTGGATTAAAAACTGTATGGCTGAAAATCTCTGATGTTACTTACCATTTTTGTTAATAATGTTAGGTTGTGGTTATCAGAGGCTGTAAGATATCAGGAGAGAGTGTAAACAAAGGAATGATGGAATATCAGTGGAGGGTTATTTCCACACCAACTGTCCAGTGCACAACTCAGAGACAAATTTCTAAGAAACTCCTGCCGCTATGCAGAAACTATGTCCTAGAAAATGACAGGTTTTTGTATTTTGGCTGTAAAACTGTATAAACATAATTAAAAGACCACTGGGAACGCTTTTACACTCCATCAAAATATATGGAGTGGGACTTTAAACAAATCAGTTAAAAGACTACTACTGAGGCCATCATTTTCAGATGATCCATAGTTAATCTGCTTAAATCTAATTACTTCCAGTAATCTGTTTTTTTCTGGTTTTAGAGACGAACTCAGTATTTTTGTTCTTTTACATATTTTGGTGAGAATTATTGCCATTTTCTGTTGATTAAACCAATAATAATTTTATTCTAACCAGCAGTAGAAGGCAATAAGGCGGGGAGATGACATACAGCTAGTGCAGAAAGGTACAGCATTTTGATAGTACTGTAATCCAGTAAACAACAACAAACAAATTATAAATAGTACTGTGATTCTGAGTCTAATATTGTAATACTTTTAGATGAATGGACCAAAATGACCTTTACAAGTTCCCCTGTGGACACAAAATGCTAGTAAATCAAACTTTAATGTCCCACTCTAATCTATTTCAAAAGCATTCCCATTGGTCTTTTTAATAGATGGTCCTGTTTTTAGCCCAAAACAAAACAAAACACCTGTGTTGTTTTCTATGACATTTCTGCTGAGAGGCGGACGTTCTTTAGAAGTTCTCCTCTGAGTTGTGGGAAGAACTGTTGGCACAGAGTAAGTCCTACCCCACTTCCTATCATCTATCTGTTTACATTTCTTCTAATAGCTTACAGCCCCTCACACCTCCAACGTAACATTAACGATGCAACAAAAATGGTGAGCAATATTGGAGCTATCCAGCCAGACAGCTTTGAGCCAGATGCCAGCTCAGACAAGGCAAATGAAGACGTACATGGATCTATTTGTCTGCAAGTAGAGCGGAGCAGGGAGCTTGTGGCTTGCAAATTGTAGCAGCTGCATCATAGCTGCAGGCTTTGTCAAATGGCATTTTCTTTCATCTGCTTCTAATTCACCATGATTTGAATAAAGAAATACCCAGAAACACTGTTCTAATTTTAATTCTTGTTAAATAGGTCCTCCATCATGACGAAAATGCTACAAGAACATGTTAAAAATACCAAAAACCAAATTTTCATTGGAGTAGGTCTTTAAAAAATGAAAAAATCATGAAAAATGTTCCCAAAAAAGAAAACCAAGCTTTGATCACTTATATAAAAACTGTGGGAACATTTCTCTTTCTTCCAGAGTAGCCAGAGTTCCTAAACCTTGCATGCAGTGTTAATCTCCTAATCCCTTGGATCTGAAAGTAAACAAGTAGACTCACTCTCTAAAGGGGGACACTCACAATATTTAGCAAAGAGATTTCAAACTGGAGGAGGGTTAGTCACCTGAGTCTCTCCTACTACTTTTGTGTTAGCTGGACAGGTCAACAGCGTATCCATTTTCACTGGCGGATGGGATTGTGTTTGCTCAGGTCTATCTCCGGTCTCAGAGTGTCTCAACCTGAATCAATCTCTGATTGTATCTTGGGCAACCCCTTAAACCCGTGAAACCAAACGGCGTTATTTGATTTGAAATATTTTCCAATGAATCACTTAATTAAAATAAGGATAAGATAATCACTTACAGGTTTGACTTTTATTTTAGTTTCATCGTTCCATACCAGACTTAATCTTATTCCTTCCGAGCTGAGGTGAGAAAGCTGTTTCTTATCCACAGGACAGGTCAGTACCTGTCACCCAGTAACGCTCCTTTCTTAGGCTCATCTCACCTGCCTTCTCTTTACTTAGATAAGCCTGTGTTTGAAGGATAAATAGGATACTTAATTTTGGTATTGCATTGGCCAAAATGGGAGAAGAAAGACTGATAATGCATACAGAGAACATATGGATTAGCAGGAATGCTGAAAGGATCGTACCACTATTTGTTTTGTTTTGTTTTTGTCTGATCAATGGGAAACTTCTTTTAGATCTCTCTGTTTTTTTTCCTTTAGGTGCTCTACTACTCTGTCACCATCCCATTTTAGCTGTTAACAGGCATAAATATTTATGCACATTTTTAAAGTGTCACACTGCAGGTATTACACTATCTGCTCAGCTTTTCCAGAAAAGTAATCTGTAACAAGGTTAAACATATTTGCAAAAGGGATTAAGAACATTTCAATAAATTATATTTGGTACAAGGAAGAAACATATGTGTGGCTTTATGTCAGACACTGGCACATGCTGTCTCAATCTTGATTTTGTCATGTATCAGAATACTTCAAACAAAAATAAAAACATCTCTGCAATCTAATCTTTTAATTTCCCTCGCTTTGACATGAGATCCTCCTAAAATTAGAGCTGCTTAAAGTAGATTTGCTGACAAGATTGATTGCTATGCTGACAGGACCAGCCATGATTACTGTAATAAGTCCCAATTTATTACATCCTTTTTTAAAGTTAGGTTGTGTCAGATATTGGCAAACAGTTATGTGGAGTTAGCACACAAGGAATTAGGGCTGTCAGCCTGTCAAAGTGATCCCTGACTAATTACAGCTCTCATCAAGCCTCGGGGAAGAAGAAAGTACAGAGCAGTTTATTCGTGTTGTTAATGTCTAATTACTGTGGCAGGACAGGATGAGTAATCCCACAACCATCAGTCAGCTATGACAACAGACGCCCACTGACTGATTCTTGACTTTTGTCCTTAGTTTTTTTTATTCTTCAAGAAAATGCCTTGGCTACTAGTTATCAAAGCTCACAAATGTACATTATGAAGCTCGACTGGGCCCCAGCAGCTATTAAACCTCATTTGCAGTATCAGCATAGTATTTTGCAAATTATACACAGTCTACTCTGGATTTTGCAAATGATAAGAGCTTTCTCTCTCGGGACAGGGGAAATGGCTCAATTTGGGCTTTTCAGACGCACTCACTGGAAGCTATGCTTGCGCCTCCATTTGCCAGCCTTGTCATCCCACCTTTTGTAAAGTGGTTGGCTGCGCAGTATCTCCTCCAAAGATCAGAGCACAACAACAAAGAGTCAGCATTCACATCGACAGATAGGTCCTGGAACTCAGAAGGGGACTGGGGTTTTCAGACTTGTAGCTGCTGAGTTGGGCAAGAATGCGTCACCGGTGCCAAGTTTTATTTTGGTGTAGGTCCATTGCGAGAGCAATCACTGAGTGTGTGGCATTATGGAGGGCATCCAAATGGTTAAGATGGAATTCCTTGATTGTCATTGAGACCTGAACCCTACCAAAATGATCTCTATCAGCCAGCACACAGCTATTCATTAAAGATGCTTATCACAAGTCTGAGGTGAGAGCCGGGTTTTCAGGGGCAGCCAACGAGGCGAGATCAAGGGGTGCCATCTAAGATTGGCCGAGCTCAATGTCTTTCTACAAGTTCTTTCACAATTAAGACAACTTCAAGGAGTCTTACATGTAACCTCTTGGTTCCTTACAGAGAACTAAAGCCACTAATGAGTGTGTGCATATAAAGCATGCTCACTTAAATTCAGAATTGCAACTACAGATGGAGCCTTTGCTTTAAGGACTTAGTCGTGCTCTACTCACTTTGGAGCCATTGTAGCATAAACGTATTATCTCAGAGAATATCGAAGACATTGCTGAGTCTGCCTGCCTTGCAGCTGTAGATTTTCAGAATTTTGGTTGTAAAAAGACCATCATACCGGTTCATGCTTTTGTGAGGTATTTCTGGATCTAATTTTGTCTCATTTTTGTTGGTTAGCTTCATTGTTGCTTGATTGCATCATCGAGTAAGAATCTTTTTTGTTCTCTTTGTTCTTTTTTTCCCCTTCAAAGCTTCATACATACATGTCTGACAAATTGTGTGTAAACTTTTAAAGCGGCTTCAGCAAACACTTGCTTGAAATAAGTGCCGCTTGTGAGACATTAGATTGCGTGTTTAGTGCAGTTTGACAGCTGGGCCGCAGCAGAGGGCTCCCTCTTCCCTCTCAGTTAATCTGAAAGGAGTTCCTGCCTAATGAGAGGTCAAATAGCTTCACTTTCATCTAATATTAAACTGAATTCTGATACACAGAAAGCAATTTGGCAGCACTTTGTAAAATTGAACTTTATAATTGCACCTTGATCACTATAAATACCAAATGGAGCTCCAACAGTGGGTCACACTGCTTATTTCATAAAGTATTGCTATTATTTTAGAACAAAATAGTCTGCTATTTAGTCTCAAATTATGTCAAGATGCAATTTTCAACCCAATTCTTTATTTAGGATGAATTTTCTCAAAGCTATCTGTTATGACTGAGTGGGATGTTTGCCTGATAGGAGTTTCCCTGCCATCCATCTTGTTCTGGGTCTGACTGACAGCCTGGATTATCAACTCAAACTTTCAGCCACTTGAGACCGCTACCACTGTTTTGCTTTTAAGAGGAATAAAGAGTTGGAAGCAATTCTTCTCCTCGATGGGAACAGAGGCCAGTGTAACTTAAGCAATGCAGTAACCCTCAGCAGCCTGTAGCATTATCAGGACAAACTAATATTTACCCCATGACAGTGCAAACACACTCATTTACTCTGGCTTTATTCAATGCTTTGGCATTGTTGATGGATTAACTCTAATGATGAAATCCAACCTATCTTCTCAGTCAGATCTAAAGGCTTCCCCTCTAAAGGAACTGAGCATCAATCACTCACAAGTGAAATTACTAAAAACAATTGTAAGCGGAGATCAAAGATTGCAGAAAGAAACAAAAGTTTCTCATTAGATGACAAGAGTTTCGAGTCAAATTGAATTTTAAATATATGTGCTGAGGCAGGAAATGATGGAATGTAGCTAGCAAGTTTTGTGTTAATCCTAATCTTATGTGTGCACACAACATGTTGCAGACAGCTTCCTATAAATAGTGAATAAACTCTGTGACAATCTGTCTTTTTTCAAGCTGCGTTCAGAGGGAGCAAAGATTTGCAGCAGTCTGAGCATGAAAAAAGGCAAGTAATGACTCTGTTTGAAGACTGACCACAGTGTGGTGAATCTCAGAGTCAAATCTGCTTTTAATAAGAAATGAGTTGCCTCCCCTCATGTATGAAGTCTCCAAATTTTATGCAACTTCCGAGCATTGTTGCTGCACAGAAAACAGTGCATCTTTTTCCAGGCATGAAAATCTGCTCCAGAGGACATTTGTCACTCTGAATAATGGCATTGATCCTGTTTTATCCCTTCTCCATTGACAAAGAAACTGGTTTCTTCTGCATTGTCTTTAAGTTTGTTCTGATGAGAGCAGTTATGGAGTGGCTTTGCTGCTTCATTAAGAAGCATTGAAGGAAAAAACAAATACCCATAAGGAATACAAAGAAACGTGCTATATGTTATTATTAATTAATTATGCTTTATTTGTTGCTTCTATTATTTTTTAAAGAGTATATCCGGAGTTGCTTAATTAGACTTAAAATGGGAAAATGTTCATACTAACCTGTTAGGCTGACCTGCTCGTCAAACGGAAATTCACTTCGGTTAGCCTTCGAATAATTTCCAAGTTTGCATTTGCAGGAGGAGCCATGTTGGCGTGACGGCGTGTCTATGCAGTGTCCTGTTCCTTTAACTAACAAAGACACCACATTCCTTAGCGTCTATCGCTAAGTAATAGCATGACAAATTCTTATATTATTTGTTATTTCTTCCTTGTGACGGATAGACTGCTTCAAATTTCGCTTATTGATAGGCTGAGACCTTGTTAAGTCGGTAACAGATAGCCCTAATGTGCACAGAAACACTCTCTTCATGGTCTTGCTACTGTGAGCAGGAAGAGAAGACAAGCACTTCCTCTATCACTCTGACACTCTGCTTTTGTTTCTCTCAGCTGACATTGCAAGGAGAGCTGCTCTCTCCGTGGTGGTCATAGTTAAAGGCTTTTTTTCACAGTTTCCTAAAAAAAAACATGGATGCAGTGGGAGAGTACTTTAAAAGCATTACTATTATAAATTTAGTACATATAAAATGCATTAAAATACCTGTGTGTGCAGTTCAAAAGTTTAGATACTTACCAGCCATATGTCATTGTCATATCAGTGTGACTGTGTGATTTTTCTGTATACCTAACTTGGTTTGAGGTGTTTTTGTGTATGCGTCTTTCAAAAGGGACCCGCATGCCCATCACCTCAGCGCTCAGATGAGATACCAGGAAACTGAGCACACTGAACTGTGGGTGCAGGTCTGAAGCACGCAGAACCTGTTGGGCCGTTAAATACTTCGTGTACATGAGGACCAGGAACAAACACTGCGAGCTTGTAGTGACTCTAAGAGATAATGCAACAAAAGGTGAAACGTAAACAGCCATGACGGTCATTAATCAAACTTTTGACCTTGCTACTCGGCTGCCACTCCCTCAATGTTAGTGGCGCCTGTCAAAGCTGCCAACAATGTCACTCACTTGTAAAGGTAATTATTTTAGGTAATTTTTTTTTTACAAAATAAACAAATAGCTACATTTATTATTTGTTACATTTTTAGTAATTTTCTGCCTTAAAAAAACCTGATTGTGACACATATTAATTATTGTGTTTCAGCAGTCTTCTTCATTATGCTACAAAGTTTTGACAAAACTTTTGTCCAGTTTCATGGAATAAAAGCTCAGCAGTTGACAGCTGTCGTGTGAATATGACTTTTACGTACTGTTAAAGGTAAATATAACTTGTAAACACGTTTTTCAAATGTGTTGTAAAATTTACATAATGAGGGTCTTTGGAAAGAAAAACACAAACACTTCTAAAAATACTTATGCTTGTGTCCCTTTAAAATTCCAGCGTCAATGTTTTCCCTACACACGCCAGCATAAAAGCTGGCTTTAACATTTTTTACAGACGATCGTCCAAATTAACTTTTGTTTGGGGAGCATTAACATTACCACGCACACATGTAAGCATACATGTTTACTAGGGAATCCAGAAACATTATATTTTATTTAGATTTTTAATTATTCATACAAAACAATATAATGAAACAATAAAAAAAAGAAAAAAAAGACTAGACAAAATGGAGTGGGCTGAGCTAAAAAGAATAAAAATACAATGAAGGGTAGATAGTTTGTGATAGGGCATCCAGAAACTTAAAAAAAAATTCAAATGAAATGCGTCTGTGCATGTGAAGACAGAAAAGAAAGTTAAAAAAGTTAAAAATAAATAGATGTCATGTGGGGTGTCTTCCCTGCATTATATAAAAAAACAAATACTTTCTAATCTATGTTTAAATGGACTTTTCACATTTCTCCCTATTTCTCGACACCCTCAGCTTTAACTAGTTAATCTGGAGGTTATGTAATTCCTCAACATACTCAACTTGCTTTATTTTCTTTGCCTCTCTCGATTTTTCTTAAGTCTTGGTAAAATGATAGTTTAATGAAAACATTGTCCTTCCAATTGTCCTTTGACTTTGTATTGAAACTGTAAAACGAGAGGAAAGACGATCAAAATTTCAATTTCATTTTTTGTTGCCTTGAAAAAAACGATTCCAAGCCTTTCTACATTTTTTTTAAGCAACCACTGACTTACTGAATTATGCAACATGTGGGATTGCATTAGGCACACAGGACACATGCACACGGCATTGACAGTAGGTTTAAAGGCCACCGTGTCTGTTTGGTGCGGTTGTGAGCTTTGAGGCCCAGAAGCCCTGTGTTTTGTGAAGTCGACTGCGGCTCCAAACCAACTCACAGTGAAAGAAGAATTTTCTTTGAAGAACACAAAGCGCAGTGAGTTGTGGAGAACCATGCATGTTGCAGTTATTGGTGCCTTTTCCTTTAGACTCTCCCATCTCAGCACTCGCACGCAGCATTGACCCAAGTGGCTGCTGTTAATTTGGCATGGCAAAAACATGACTTAAAAATGCAGTGAAGAGCCTGATCTAGCCATTCCGGTTTGGGAAGAATTAAATGTAAAGACAAGGCCAAGTGACAATGCACTCAAAATAACCAGTAACAGCACAGCCAAAAAATATTTCAGTGGAGGAGAAGGAAACAGAGCAAATTTATTTGGCTTAATTTATGCAAAACAAATAAATACCTCAGGCACATTACACAACAATGTAAGATTTAAAATAAAATCTAAAATCGGTGACTTATGTAGTGTGACAGGCACACTAAACCAACCCGACTCCTTCAGCATTCTTCCAAGCAATTTCCACTGTTTTGCACCTCATTGGGGCTCATCATATATCTGAATAATGACCCAAAACGTATTTCTAAGCTTTGCCAGAGCTACCTGACAACAAACGAACAAGATCATAACCTTGAAAACATGAAGTCACAAGCATAGGCTCAAGACTTGATCTGAACTGGACAGATAATGAAAGCAAAAGTGCCAAAAATTCATGGAAACCAGTGCAGGATATTTGGAAAAGAACTTTCCGAAGAATATGTATTCCCTGTTAAAGAAAAAATGTAGAGACTGTAATCAACATGTACATATGCAAAAGATGGCTATTTTGACTAAATGGAAGTTCAGAGTAAATTTCGCTCTATCCATCAATTTTATGACTCGTTTTGTTTATTTGTTCTATCTTTTTCCTTCAGATTAAACACTTTTCAATAAGGAACTGGCTATACAAACACACACATAAAGTTTTAGGCAAGTTTGATGAAAAACTTCTCCCCAAACATTTCCTGAGTTGTTTTGAAATAAACCATGGATGTGGGTGATTCATATTAAAAACATGCATTGGATTTTTACACTAAACTTATTCTTTCCAAAGCTTTCTTGTTTTTTTCCGATAATACTAAGAACCATCCCATAATACTCCTGCTTTGGAAATGTATATACCATCCTCCCATTCGAAGCACGTTATACATCAGGGTATAAGGATTTATCTATAGGTATGAAGGTCTCATTCTTGTCTACACCCATATAGAGTAGTTTTGGTTAACCACTGGTGGTAATGTGCTTTAGCCTACTTTAAAAGCTCACATTGATGCAGTCTGATTTAATATTCCTGACATGGTTTCCACATATTGGAAGAGTTGCAATTACTTATACTTGTCACTTCTGCTTCTACACTAAAACAGAAATGCTAAACAAAATTTTCTTGATAATTAAGTGCACCTACACAATGGTGGTTCTTAGCAATTTCGTAAAGTACACAGAAAAATGCAAAAAAAACTATGTTATCATGTACATTATGTTAAAATCTTTTTATTTTAGGAATAATTCTATTAAATGTGGATTGTGTATTTAAACATGTCAGTTTACAAACCTTTTTTGGGCCCCTTTTGTCATCTGTATTTAATCACCCGACTGGGATCTACAGTTTAACTTGACCCTGTTGTTTTTCCTCTGCATTTGTGTGTTGCTGTATACTTGGAGGACCAAAAACAGCGTCAGTATCTCCTGGGAGCAAACGTTAAATGATATGTTTTTACTCAAAAAGCCAAATGTCATCATCATGTCTGTGTCCCTTTCACTTTTAGAGCATCTGGTTGATGTGGTGAGCTGGCAGAGCAAGTAAGAACATGGGAGGGAGGCATTTATCATCCTCTAGACTTCAGAGCTGTAACCCTGCCTGTTTGAAAATCCTGTGGACAGTCAATGGAAGGGAGAAAAAAATCAGTGGTGATTGAATTACAACACTGGCATCATTACAACCCCACATCTTTAGGTCTTTCAGTTTTGGTTGAGAAAAACATGAAAGCATCATTTACAAACTATTCTAGTAATAATTTACAGCCTTTTATCTGGCTAGTAGTCTTACAACGACTGTGTGTCTTTGTTCTGCTGTAATTTTTATTTGCTTTGTTTTACTTTCTTTTTTGAAAACTCCATGTTTGTTCTGAGAATGTCTTAGCTTCTGTCAAACTATGTTAACATAAGGCTCGCAGCTAGGACCATTTTTCAAGTACGGGGTTGTTTCTGCAGAAGCTTGTCAAATATTGCATCATTCATGTCAAAGACTTGATGTGCTCATGTTTTAGCACTGTACTTGTTTGCAGGCATCGCGTTTCCCGGGCAACTCATTTCAGACTTGAGCAGAAGTGCTGACACTGTTTTTTTCTCTCAAAAAACTGACACTTTTAAAAGGTTTCTCGTGCATCTTTCTTTCCCTTCTCCCTCGCTCTGTATGGTCTGTCATGTCGCCTGTCCTAATATCCTTTCTTGTTGACTTTGAGACGTACAAAAAGGCAGAGTGGTGAGTGATAGACTCCTGGCCAGGCTGAGTTAGTTTTCCCAGGTTTAATACAAAAACGTGAGATAAAAAAAGAAGCTTGAAGTCACATTGAATGCAGTTAAGTGTCAGATACATCAGATGAACTTTGGTCTCTAAAGAACGCTCAGTTCCTCTTGAGCTCATGGCAGACATTGATAAATTGTTGCAGTTGAAGAGAGGAGAGCCTGTTTGTCCTTTTTAAGGGATCTGTCACCGCTTCCCTGCGCTGTGGATTATTAATTGTACCTAATATCATATCCAGGCTCAAACAGACCAAAACTTGTATCTTGTCTGTCCTAGTATCTGTTCAAGCTTGTGGAAAAGATGGGGATCCTTTCAAGTTTCGGTTATGGAGCTCACGCTCCTGAAACATCAGAAAGGTGAGCACTGCAATATGTGCACATTTCTGTGGTGCTAACGCGAAAAGTTGTTGTGTTTTGCAGACTGGGACTAACCAAACGGGAGCCTCCCTTGGTTTATTTTGTTCATTTGTTTAAACAGTTGTATTCAAATGTGATAGTTTTGTAGAAACACAGCTGCAAAATAGGAAATTCTACATCCAATTTGAATCAAACTCCCAGTAATCACAAACACCAAAATATTCATGCAAAAAGTGACATTTATCACAGGAATAGGGACAAAATGCATAAATATAATGCTCTAAATTGCAAGTAAAAAAAGCCAGTCTTTATTTTTAAAATCTCATTCTTCAGTTGCAAATTTAATTTTTAAAATTTTTCAATATTGATTTTTTTTAAACCTTGGTTTTTATTGTGCCATTTCACATCATTTTTTGGAGTTGTATCCAAATTGATCTAATTGTTTCTCATCTTTTTTTGCATAAATACATTTATTTAGCAAACACATAAAGCAGTTTCTGAAAACAAAACAAAAGAAATTTTGCAGGCATAAATCTATTTTTTTCACGTGCACTTTGGGGAGTGGTGCGTTTTTTCCTCCTTATTGTGGTACAAAAATCGCTCTGCGGGTTCAATGTACTGCTGTGTTGAAAGTAAAATAAAAAAATCACGCAGCACCAATGCCTTTTTTTATATATTAAAAAAAAGCATCAACCTCAACATTTTGAGGTTGCACCTTTTGCAAAAATAATATTTTTTTTATCTCCCTGAGTCAATTTTGAAACAACATCTGATACAAGCCCACCTGCTGCCCCTGCAGCATAGAGTGTCTGCTGAAGACGCAGTGGGGGGTTTCACTTGCTGCCCTGATTGATGACCGTAGGTCCCGTAGGAAGTAACCCCACCACCATGAAGGAGTGTTTTCCGAACCCCAAGTGGTATCCGGGAAAACATGAACGACTCCAGTAAGGGAGCGTGTGTACTCAAAGGCCATCTTAATGTTTGGATCCTCTGAGTCACTTGGGATTCTGTTGCAAAATGGGAAAGGAATTGGCTTCTGCAGAACAGAGCTGATGCTGTTCAAATTCCAGACAGTATCTCACAACTAGCTCTTAATTTGACTTTTCCTTAGCAACTGATTAAGATATTATTCCGCTTCTCTGCAATCGAGGGCACAATTTCTCTAAACTTCGTGTTTGCCATTAACTCCTCACATAAAAAATGCCCCATTCTGCATCAACTGAGAAAGGATCGGAAATGCAGGATTCTGTCTGAGCGGATCACTGCCAGAAATCTCGTATTAAACTGAGACATCATGCAGCAGAATTAACAGAACATGTGATTTTGGACAACAAAAAGAAGTGCTTCAAAGACCCATCAGCACATTCACATATTTGTACATCAATCCTTTACAGATGGAATTAAGAATTTAACATTTTCAATAAACTCTTACAGCTGTTACCCCTAAAGTGTCAATTCTGTAATATAAGTTGAGTTTGCAAAAATAAATAAAAAACACAAAAAGATTGTACTTTTTGCCATTTGCCATTTGTTTGCATTTTCATAATTATGATTTTAGTCAGGTTTAGATTTTCACATGAGATGCAAGCAAACAGAAACAAAACAAAAATCCTACAAGCACAAGGAATCAAGAAATACGATCATCCATATCCCTTCATTGCCCCAGATTTTACGACAACATTGCCGAAAGCTAGTGAAAAGCTCAACAAAAACCAACCCGAGGCTCTCAACTATACTGCTGTAAGCGAAGCACGATTTTAAAATTTATGTATTGATAAATGACGATTAGAAATCACAGCTGTGTTCTTACAGACCAGATGCCCGTTTTTGGTTTAAATGTCTTCAGAAATAGTTAGCAAAAAAGAAAAAATAAAGAAATATTTAAATAAAGTTATAAGAAATGTAAAAAACTTAAAAATAATTGCATTTTTGAGTCTTCTTTTGTGACTTAAAGGCAAAAAATATTCACAATAAGGAAATCTTACATGAAAAAATGGGTGCAATGTAAAAATAAACCAAAAGCAATACTGAGCCTAAGCCAAATTAGCAAAAAAATAGTCCTTTCAGAGCAGGCTGAGTAAATAGAGATGTCAGATCACCCATAACAAGCATGCTCTTATGAATGCTGCAGCCAATATTCAGACCTATATGCAGAGCAAAGCGGCCTTTTGGTTGTACAAACAGGCTACAGGAATAAACAGTTTACAGGGGCACAGATAGGGCAAAGCCTATAGGCCTGTTAGGGAAAATCCCCGCACTTCTGAACAGATCCCCGAGGCTGCATGTGGGTGGATAAGAGCGTTCGCTGCTCTCCTGTGCATGCCGTTCATTAAGGTGTACGATCAGCCCTCAGATTTCCATGATGGCGGGTATCAATTACAATTCAGATAGCATCAGCGGAGGCGCCCAGCCTGTGGAGGGCTCCATGCCTGAGTAAACAAAATTATGTTTCCCACTAAATAGTTGTCTAATCGTTATCGACATTTAGGGGGTTCAATTCCAAATAAGAAATGCTCTCTTATGAGGAAGACTAAAACTCGTCTTTTTTCCCCCCCGCGTGCATTTATTTTGAAGTCTCGTGCGCAAATGAGACGCCGCTTTCACATTAAAGCAAAAAAAAAAAAAAAAAAAAAAAAAGTCTTCGATGGGTGAAGATATTTAAGGAGGGACCACAATATAAATATAAAAACGAATACAAAAGCAAATAATTATAACAGCCACTAGAGCTCCTCCTTAAATCACGAGCTCCCCATAACCTGAACAGCATGACGGCAAAAATGAAAATAAAAAATAATACAATAAAATAAGAACAAAAATGACTTTAAAGACAGCCTTTATTTTTTTATATTTACAATGAAATTATAAAAATATATAATTAAAGCTTTGGCATATATTTTTACATTTAGACAATTTATAACTTTTGTTCACATCGTCAAGTCACTGCACCGAGATTATGGCCACAAATAGGGTTAAAATAAGAAACTGAACATTACTGAATAACCCTTTATTTACGCTAAAAAATATTAATAATAATAATAACAATAACGACGGAGGGGATTTACAGAATGTATCTTTTATGCTGAAGTCACCATGAGACACAGCTGAGGAACAAGGAAAAAAAAAACAAAAAACTACCAACCAGTGAGAGAAAACACCGATACATCCAAGCAAGCTTACATTCAAATGGCCCAAGAACGACAAAGCTTTACTGTATAGTTGAAAGGCAAGTGAAAAGACCTGTGTTTGACTGTCAGCCACAAACAAGCGGGTAAGTGTTCACACTTACTGTTGGAGCTGCTGAAATGAGTTCAGTTAAATGTGTCTGGTAATTAAGGCGTTAATAGTCCCGGTTATGATGATGAGGTAGCGAGACTGAGTCCGTGAACCCCGTTCAAGTCTTCATGTTGCTGTTTGCTCAGAGGACTGGGAGGTTTTCTATCTGGAAAAAAAAAAATCACAAAAAGGATAAAAGGAAGGTTGCAGAAAATATATTAAAAAATGCTTTGTTTAATTTTAGCTCCACAAAAAAGAACAAATCGCATTTGTTATTATTATTTTACTTTTTAACGCGTCACTCTTATTTTGAAAAAATAATTCCACTTAAATATTCTATATGCACGCTCTGAATGTATACATGAGAATAAGTGTTCTGTAATAATAAACAACAACAGCAATAATAATAATAATAATAATAATAATAATAATAATAATAATAATAATAATAATGCATTTCCTAATGCAATTTATTTAAATTTCATTTAAATTTACAAAACACCTTCTCTGACTTGGTGCTTGAAGGCCATGGGTGAGTGGATCTCTCCTGCGTGCATGCTCATTCCGCTCCCCGGGTGGGACAAAGCCGTGGTCTGTGGCTGCCAGTGGTGGTGGCCCGGGGCCACATAGCCGCCTGCGGGCCCGCTGTAGACCCCATACTGGTTGGGTGTAGAATAGGCACACGCCGAGACGTAACTGGACAGTGTCGAGGAAGGCTGCAGGAAGACAGATAAGGCGTGGGACAAAATGAGCAGAACCTTTGTTAACGGTGTGTGACAGTGACACGTGGTTTGCAGCATCGCTGCGCAAAGATGGCGTTGGGTGTGGGTGCTGGGGGTGAGAGTGTGCAAGACAGGAATTACTCTGCCAGTCTGACGATAACAAATACTTCCCTCGGGAAACTTTATGGTTCAAGCATCCCGTTCACATCTTTTAAAATCGGTTTTTTCTTTAAAAAAAAAAGGATTATTTACAATATTCCCATCAGCATCATGTGGTTTTTCTTAATTACCTGTGCGTATTTTATGTCGGCATCAATTGCTGACTTGTCGATCCCGTTGACCGTGTGGGGCGCAGGAAAAGCAGCTCTGTTGACGCTGCTCCACTCCTCCATCTTTGGTGGGTATCCTTCCGTCCCTGCAATTGCTGCAAAGGAAACAGATATGTCAAAACTAAAGCCTACACAGAGTAATAAATGTAAATATTTAAAACATAAATTTTTATAAGGGTTGAGGCCAGTTAAATTTTGCTGTGAAAAGAAACTCCACTTACTACCACGCACATTATTTGGTTATTGTTAAATTTGTAAATATATAAATACAATTGATTTTAAGACAATATTTACAAACACAAATATTTATTTTCAAATGTTTCTCAATTCAAATCTTCATATCGTGATTATTATTTTTTTACTTATGTATTTATAAAACGAGAGCATTGCTTTATGTATTTTTGTGTAATTTATTGAATCACTTCCTACAAAATACCCTACAGTGCGGCTTATATCGGCAGTTTAAAGGGGAGACGGGAAGCCTCGTGAAACACTTGAAGGATCAGGCTGGATGTAACAGGTGAGCAAGGTGTTTGCCATCGCATCACTCCATGATGAAAAGGCCTATTGAGAGTGGCCTTACTGCGTTCTGGCTGAACGCTGAAATGGAGGCCTGTATACGTTTTAATGGACAAGTTGTTCTGCCTGATGATGCCGGGACGGGTTGTTTTGAGTAATGTTGTGATAATCACGCAGGAAAACAGGGAGAAGGAGACAAAACGCGTCTTTTTCCTCACCTGTGTGATCCATGAAGGCGCGTATTCCCAGGATGTTACTGACGGTGTGCGGAGAAGGCCAAGCCCTGGATATGCTCACATGTCCCGGCGTCACTGGTACTCCAGGAGGGCTTCCCATTTTGGTGCTGGGGGGCGACATGGTGTTGGGGTAGGAATAAGGGTATATGTGGTTGTAGGGGAGCCCGGCTTGCGCGGAGGCTTGCTTGCTGCTTTCATACTGGTTCGGCTGAGAGAGGTTCCCAATCTTGTTGCGTAAAATCCTGCTGATCGAACTAACAGACGGGACGTTGTACTTGTCACAAACGCCGTCTGCCAAAAGCCTGTCCCGAATCTCCCAGGCAAAGATCCCGGGGTCGTTCTGTTTGTATTCCCTGATGTTTTTAACCACGTTCGGCGTCGTGACCCGTGGCTTGCTTCCACCGATGGCACCGGGCAAGATGGAGCCAGTCTCGTTGTATCTCGCTAAAATCTTGCTCACGCAGCCGTGAGAGACTCGCAGCTGCCGGCTTATGTCGCAGGGCCTGATCCCGAGCTGCGCCAGTTCCACTATTCTTAACCGGATGGCATTAGGCAGGGGTCGCCCATTGACGAAAACGCCGCCAAGCTGGTTCACCTCTCCATAGGTTTGCTCTAGAAACAAAAAGAATATTTAACCCCAAATGAGCAAATACTCTTACATTAAAATTGATTTAAAACTGAAGGAAATTATCACAAAAATTTTAAGATTTAATTCTTGCAATAAAGTTGCGCCAGTGAAAATTTCTGAGGTCAGAAAGTTCTACCTGTCAGACCACACAGATTGGCAGCTACTTTTGTGAAGCCGCTAGTTTGCAACTGTTCAAAAATGTGCAAATGAATCGGCTGAGCTTCCCTCCAGCACCCGTGCGCACACAACAAAAAAACAGCATTAAATATGGCGAGTTTATAAAACAGACAGAGAGCCCATCAAAGACATCTGCAAGCCAATGCCGTGTCTTCACATTCATGCCACACAACACTAGAAAAAAACATGAAAAAAATCAACTACAAGCTCAAGATCCTTTTAATGAAGGATGACAAACTAATGCGCATTTTTTGCTCTTTACGCAGGCGTGGTTACGCTTTCATAGCTTCCCTGCCACTGAAGCATGCAGACAGTAAGGGCTTACCCATTTGCCTGTATATTTCAGGAAATATAGGTGTCCCCTCAAATGGATCTGTGCGTTCGGGCGAAGTCAGAAAGCGAAGGGGGAGCGAGAAGAATGAGTCCAAGATGAAGGAAAAAGCAGGCTCCTTCCAACTCGTTCGGCTTCAGCGCTCTCCCCTTCTTTATATTTTCGGAAGCAAGCGGCTACAGGGGCGCCGACGCGATCTTCATCCGATAAATGCAAATTGGACTTATCCCGGGGAGTCCGGAGTCTGCTGGAATTGATTTGACGCGTCCTCCACGTCAATCTTCGCTGTTATACGCCGAGCCTGTGCTCTGGTTTCATTGGTCGTCCTGAGCTGGAAAATGCTGTCAGCCAATACAAACCCCATCCGGTTTGGAGCTGCGCTGCCTCCTCTAATATTTTGCATAGGGAAGTGGCAGAGAGGGAAACTTGTCATCCAACATGAAGCGCTCTGGTAAGAATTTACGCATCACGCGAGATAGATTTAAAGAGAAGCCTGCTGCCAATATTCTCAGCTGCTCCTAAATATGAATATTTTCTTATTTTGAATTCATGCAGTAATTAAAAATAGCTTTTTGGTTGTACTTGGACTAAACAAAACCGTTGAAATTCCTTCTACAAATATGTAATTAAAAATTAAAGACAGAAAAGAAATGGAAAGATGTTTTTCACCTTAATCCAACATTTTTCCTTATTTATTTATTATATTTAAAGCCCATCAAGTGGATCAGGTGGGATTCTTTTACCGACCCATCTGAGAGAATATGGAAACTCCCTCATCACCAGCGGGTCTTTCATTTAATGCAGAGCATCAAAGATGGGAATGTTCTCATGTAATCGATACGTTTGTAGATTGCAGAGCCCCCAGACTATAAGATATCGACTGGATTCCAGAGACGTACATTATCACAGCGTGTTTTTGGAGTTTCCTGTGCAAGTTTAGAAGGTATCGTTTATAAGCTCACAAAACGTTACTTGTAAAACTTTACAGTCGACCCAATGGTAACAAGGTGCAGGGTCCCTATCCCCCACCCCACGCACACTCCCACCTACCTCACCCCTCCTCTCATTCTGAGTCTGCTGCACTCCACCATCCAGAACTTAGGACACATGGAAAGCATTAGGCTGCTTGGGATAAAGCTATCTGGGTGCTCGAGAAGATATCCTCCATTGGAGTCACTCTAAATATAAAGGAAATATTTAATTTTTCTTTACCCATTTTTTTTTCCTAATTTGAATACGCCGACAATAATAATTGTGTGATGAGCTGCATTTGCATGTGGGAAGCGCTAAAGGAAGCAGGAACCTGCAGGGAAAACTGACCGTTTCTCAATTGTATATGAATGTGAATCAACTTTTGATGAAAAACGAGCATCTTTGCATTTATCAACATTTCTGTGTCATCCCTGAATTCTGTCCACTTCTTGACTTGCAGGACTTCCCTCATCTGGACGCAGCAGGAACTGCATCGTGTTGTCTGAACATTATGTGGCTTGATGGATTTGTTCAATCAACGTTTTTTTTTTAAATGATCCTTGAAACTCCAACATTTTGGATAACAAAGGAAGGTGCGTTCATGGACAAGATATTTTGCACATTTTACTTTACTTTGATGTACATTTCTGTACTAACGAATCATAATCTATGACTTTTTTAATGCTGTTCTAATTTTTTTGTTTTTGTTTTTGTGTTTCACTAATTGTTGACATTGTATGACTTTATTTTCACACAATGGCAGATAGATGTATTTATGATTAATAAAACATCAGTACAATTGACAAACCGACGGCTGCAATACGTTTATTTTTAAGTAAAAAAATAAGAGAGCGTGTTCTCAGAAATTGATACTTTTCTAGCTTATTTGTTTAACTTTTTTTTGTTTGAATTTATTATTATGATTATTATTATTATTATTTACACATAAACCTTCTTTGCTTGGTTTTAGAGGGTTTGTTAAATGCTGAATGGGAAGTTAGATTTAACATTTACCAATGTTAAAAATTGTTCATGTTGTATCCCCAAAAAACTGTAACGATTTAAGTTAACACTGTAATATGTTAAATGCCTTTTATTATAAATTTGTAGGAAAAAAATCATGCTTGTTGAGATTGGAATATAGCCTGTTTGAAGGAAAAGGCTGCGTGAGAAAACTCAGTGATGCGGTGCCAACACACTGCGTCGCCTTTTTCATCCGGTGCGTCTCTCCCCCGGCGCCTGCTGTTTGTTTGTCTTGTGTGACAAACAACATCTCGTCCTTTTCCAGGATTCACAATGTGTTCACACCATACATGCCCTCATAAACACCACAGATCAAACACAAACACCCAAACCTCGACTCCCGTTCTTAAAACTGAAATTTAAATCAACTTTATTTTCCTCTTTCGCACGCAAAGATCACCGCAGCTGTAAACTGTACAATTATTGCGCACTTGAAGAAAAATGCATTCAAAACGAATTAGATTAGAAGATTAAAAAATATATATATATTTTATGAATAAGCCACAACATTCAGGGCGTTTTTTGTGTCCAAAATTCGTATCTTAGACAGGAAAATGACTGCCTGACGATTCATTCTCAATCCAATTTATTGCTTTTTTCCACTTTCGTGGATTTTCATGCAATGTCTACCCCTACTAATGCCTAAATCAGACACTTTGGGACTTTTCATCTCAAAAAGGAAACCGGGCGTTAGATCATGCAGATTGCGTTGTTTTTTGATGACAAATAAATAAAAAAAAATGCTGATATGTCATGCGGTTTTCCAAATATTGGCGATTTTTTTAACTTACCAAAACTTAAAAAGGCACGTCCCATTTTTCTCCAAATCTCCCTAAGATCTGCCACAAGTCGGTTCATCCAATCGACACCTGACGCCCGCAAGGTGCAACGACCCCAGACGGCAAATATTGGTGTTGGTTTTAAGTGTCATCAAAGGATAAACTTCTTCAAGTGTGCTTTGTCTTTAAAGTCTTAAGTCGAACTTAAAGTTCTATTTTTCATGATTTCAAATGGACAGGGGATGTGAGAGTGCATTTCTGCACGAACAGGAGATCTTTAAGATGCCTTTAAACTGATTTTACGTTATTTAAAAAAACGGTCTGGAAACATTTTTATGACTGAATCAGTAAAGAAACCCCCTATGCGTGCATGCATATGCGCGCACCTGCTCTTCTGGGTGGGGAGATGCTCGTGCTTTTTGAGCATCTCATCTCCAAAACCCAGCAATATCATAAATGTGCCTCACTTTTCAATAAAATCTGAATCGTAGCTCTGTATAGCTTTCCAGTAATAATTTTTGAGGGTTTTTCTCAACTGGTTAATGAAGCATGCTTTTTGTACAAGTGTGTGCCTGTGTTTAAATTTGATTTAGTGTCTGTTAGTCCAAGTCCTCAGTATGGAAATTATTAGACTAGACCCAGTTTTCCTGCATTTACTTAGCCAGCCTGGCCTGTAAATTTCAGAAAGTATGCAGGAAAGAATATTCCTATAACATTTCTATGAAATCTAGAGCAGCAAATTGAAGATACTGCCCCAAAGAGCAGAGGTTATTGAGTGGACATTCATTTGAAGATGTAGAATTCTGTTATACAGGTTCTTATAAAGTTTCACAGGTTTTGTTCTAAAACACTTGTTGCTAAAAGACCGCAAGCATTTGTCCCGTTGAAAGGCAATCAGGCTCAGCATGTATGAAGCACACAGAAGACTCCTAGGTCAACAAATAAAGTTTGCCCACTCCTATCTGATTGAGAGGTGGTGATGTGAGTTTCTTTGTGCTCCTGCTGGTGAGGTTCTGCTAAAAACAAGGCTTGGAAGGCAGAAAGCTCAGTTCTTTTACAGCCTGGGACCCACTCGGAGCTGGAGAACACGCCTAATGAGGGTGCAGCAGTGCCATGTGAGACAGGGCAGCTTTTAACAGGACGGATAATTGCTTGTGAGCGTCACTAAACTTGTCTCACATGTCTTTGTGTTCTGACTTTAGTTCTAATTATTACATTAAGCGAGCTGTCTGGAGATTGTGCTTGTTTTTTTTTGGTGGAAAAAGAAAACGAACAATAAAACGGGACAATGTTTTGAAGGTGGGAGAGTGCTTGTCTGCTTATTTGTTAAAAAAATTCTCACAAATAAAACCCTTTTGCAGATTTCCACCTTGACAGTCATTTCGGAATAAAGTGCCCCTTTAAATGTGTGTTTGTTTCAGCATTAGAATTGAAACTAATCATTAATTGTTTAAATAAATAAAAGACACAGTAAGCTTTCAGTTCTTGACAACTCCTTTATATTTTAAAGTACTAGGCATTAGATCCTCCATGTACTGCAAAAATGAACTTGTCATTAGTTGTTAGATCAAAGATGTTTTCACACAGGTCAGGATGATGGGTGAAACACAGAAAATAAACCTCTCATTGTACTTTGCAGAAATGCAGAAATTAAAAAAGAATGTTTGATATTCAAACATGATATAGACATTTTGAAATTTCTAATTGGCTTGAATAGATATAAAAATGCTATATCCCACTGTCTTCTAAAAAATTAAATGTTACTATTAAAGCAGGTATTATTTCTGGGACAACGAGAGCTTGTACATTCATTCATAGAATGATGACACTACGGAGATGATCACATGCACTATAAGATACAAAAATGACACTTTAAGCATAAAAAAAAACGTTTTTCAAAATGTTGTTTTTTGTCTGGAGACTCAAGTCAGAGCCCTCACAGGCAGGTGTCACATGATATAATGAATTAAATCCTCTCCAACTTTGAAACATCAGCTCACCATAAATGCATTAGACTGGGGAGCTAAAGCGTCAAGAGTAAATACAAACACCAAGATAACACAGGAACAGCAGTGGATCATCTATGTATCATGTACACTGTTATGTCAAAAAGTATAGTTGACGGCTGAACAATCAGTTACTTTAAACATATGGAAGTTCAATCTCTATGTGTTTCACTTCCCTTTAATAAGCAAACCAATGTTACTGGATTGACACAGCTGACCTTGAAAAACCCTGAACATGATATAGAAAGTAATAATTTATCTGAACGAAGAGGTTATCAAAAGGACAAAATGAAAAAGTTTGCACAAATAGACGTAGGAAAAAAAAACTATAGCAAAATAGGATTTATGTTTAGGAAGTTTGCAAGTTGGATGTAGGTCTTAATTTGACCTTATGACCATGATCTCTAAGAGGAATGCAGAACTAAAGTTTAATGTAACTATTGTCAAAAGTGTAATTTATTTAGAGGAGACAATCCTCACTTTTACTTCTTTTTTTTATTGTTTCATTACATTGTCTTTCAGATCTGGAAACATCCTAATGTTCCAGTTCACTTTTTTTTTTCATAAGTGGTTCCTGAAAATTCTTGGTTTGGGGATATGCTGTGCCTCATTTTCTGTACTTTTTTTTAGTATATATTTCCTTTTAAACCCCATATAATGTATGTGTTTAGTAGTTTAGACAAAGAAGACCACGTTCTATGACCAAAAGTGTGGAATTGTGATGGACAGGTCTCTCTGTGGCCATGGAAAGCTCAGCCCTTCCTGTTTTTGGAGCTAAACACGGCAGAAAAGCTATTAGCCATCCTGCTTCGCCATAAATGTTAAAGCTAATCTAAAAAAGAAAGTACTTGGTATGTTCCACAGTGTTCATCCTAACTTTGTTGTGTGATCATCTGTTGAAATGTTTTTACAAACAGCCCCACAGGAACAGAGTTATACAAACTCCATAAAATACCCCAAAAAAACCCATGTTTTTTTAACATTGGCTGCATTGTGAGAAGTTTGCACGAGTGCACATCGTTAACTCGAAGCTCACACTCCATGCAGCCTGTTCAGCTACAAAGCATTTCTCTCCTCTCTACTCTTTTTTAGGTTTCCATGCATGGTTCCTATTTACCAGAAGGCCTGGTTTTAATAGGATCTGTTGTAAATTAAAAGAAAGAACTTTAATAACTATCGCAGCACTTCAAACATGGGCTTTTTGAAATACAGTTTAGTCAACATGTTGGTTATCAAAACAATTTTTTTCAACTAGCTACAGTCTCAATTTTGCTGCAGCAAAACTATCACTGTGTTTTTTAATTGAAGTTTTGTAAATCCAGTCAAACAGTTTCATTTTATAGATGGCATTTTTGCCTTGTTCTCTGCCTCTCTGCTTAAGAATTCCAGGTCCACTATGAAAGTAAATAAAAGCACAAATTCAAGGCCAACTTTTGCGTGATACTATTTTTTTTAGCCAGAGCAGAAATCAAGGCCAATTGGGAGCCTTAGTTAAGTCAACGATGAGCACACTGCTTTGTTTCTGACATTTGTTCCTTTCAGATAAATAGGGTGATGAAAACTGTATGCTTTCAAGCTTGATATCAGTCAGTGTTTCTGGTAGAATTTTTTTTTTCTAAAGAATTAAAGAATCCCGATGATTGACTGCATGCTTATGCTGAAGCGCTTTAATTTGTCACTGTTTTGTCCAGATGACGACATAAACAACACAAAGCTGTGGTCTTCAAGTCACTTAGCATTCTTCCTTTTCAACATATAGAAGAAAATAATGGTTTCTTCTTGAATAAGACGAAATGAACCAGAGCTATATGCTTAAAAATAAATGTCTTTATTTCCACCCTCTTGTGGATACCAGTGGAGCCAGGATGTCAGTTTGTTTTGGGTGTTCTTGGTATGTTCCAGCTAGTTTTGACGTTTCTTATAAGAGAACTGTGCTGAGTTCCTGAAATGCATATGTATTTATGCGTGTGGTCATGGGTCACGGTGGTGATCTGTTGAAAGTTGCAAAAAAAAGCATTCGCACACTAGGAGATTGTTTGTTGTCTTTCCTGGGGATTAATCAAGTGGACGTCTTTCTCCTCTGTGAATAGTAGGGACGGACTGTAGCAGTCTTAAGTCAACAGTGCTTAAATGGAAACTGAATCCAGACTCTGATTAAATGAGAATTTAAGGCCTCATTGAGCAATGTTGCATGAATATTTTTGGTCATATGTATACACTGCCCTTCAGCTTTTAAGATATGCATGTATGTTTTGCAGTGTTTACCTGTTACAGGAATCCCTCACATCTCTCATCAACTTTGCATATTAAAAGAGTCAGCTTTTAGCTCTTTTAGGAGCTAATTATGTAATATTACCTGGTTAATCATGGCGAGAACAAATCGGGCTCAGAGCAGGAGCCCAAGACCCCTTCAGCTCACAGCACAGGAATGAGAGACATCAGCTCTCTCATACTGGTGATGAAATGTTTGACATGTTTGCACTGAGGAGGGACAGACAGGTCTGCAACCAAGCCTGGACTTGCTGGCCAAGAAAAGCCCCTCATTGCTCTCCTATTTTCCTTCATGTGCCCCTTCCTGAATGAACAGTTTACCCAAGTTTGCAAACCTTCTGAATATGTGTGATAAATTGGTACATTATAGAAAACTAGTTATTTCTGCGATATATGCAACATTAAAAAAAATAGTCCTATATCGGTGTGTTGTTGTGTTGTTTGTGGGATGTAAAGAGAAAATATATAAATAAAGTTAGCAAAATATTGAAACAGAAATATGAAAATTGTCAGTTTGATGACATACTTAAAAATATGTAAAAGTTGCAGCACAAACTTAATGGTTTCCACTTATAGTTGGCTACAAATAAGATCACCAAGATCACAGCAGTGCAGAGATGGATGATGGGTAAAAAATATTTAAAAAACCGACCATGTATATTTTATATATTGCTGCAGTTACAAAAAAAAAAGAATCTTTTGAGTTTTGCACATAGCAAAGCATATCAATAAAAAAAGGATCACTCTCAAAATTAAAAAGAGATCAAAACGTATACACAGGTAGAATGATGACACTACGGAGATGATCACATGCACTATAAGATACAAAAATGACACTTTAAGGATTGAAAAAAACGTTTTTCAAAATGTTGTTTTTTGTCTACATACATTAAACAGTCTTCCATGTATTACATGCTGGAGGCTCAAGTCAGAGCCCTCACAGGCAGGTGTCACATGATATAGTGAATTAAATCCTCTCCAACTTTGAAACATCAGCTCACCATAAATGCATTAGACTGGGGAGCTAAAGCGTCAAGAGTAAATACAAACACCAAGATAACACAGGAACAGCAGTGGATCATCTATGTATCATGTACACTGTTATGTCAAAAAGTATAGTTGACGGCTAAACAATCAGTTACCTTAAACATATGGAAGTTCAATCTCTATGTGTTTCACTTCCCTTTAATAAGCAAACCAATGTTACTGGATTGACACAGCTGACCTTGAAAAACCCTGAACATAATATAGAAAGTAATAATTTATCTGAACGAAGAGGTTATAAAAGGACAAAATGAAAAAGTTGGAATTTGTTTCTAGAAAAAAAAATCGGACTTCAGAAAAAAAAAAAAAAAAACTATAGCAAAATAGGATTTATGTTTAGGAAGTGTGTAAGTGGGATGTTGGGCTTAATTTGACCTTAAGACCATGATCTCTTAAAGATAAGGGTACGCACAATAAACCTCGTAAGACCTGGAATCCACATGCATGGATATCACATTTTGGGTTATTTCACCCCATTCTGCTTAACTGGAGCCCTGTGACGATGTGTGTAGAGGGTTTGCTCAAACATTAGCTCAGGTCTTGAGAGGTTAATGATCACTATAATAAGTAAATAAATATCAAAAAGGTAATACAATTTGTTTTTTAATTGCATTTTCTTAAATCAAGTTTTTTTCCAAAATGGGGAACAAATAATTCAAATGTTGAACTCAGATAATAAACCCGATCCCCCAAAAAATTTGATTTAAAGTTAATTGCAGGAAAATATCTTATTAGTTAAAAGTGAGAACTTAAAATTCTTAAATTATTGTTAGAACTTGACATTTCTGTTTGTGAAGTAAAAATTTTGAATTCTGCATCAGAAGTTTTTGTCATTTTCTTAAGCTTAGTCAAAAACTTGTAAATATTGTAAAGTAGAATTGAAAGAATTCTCTGTTTTATGTGATATTTCGTTTTTAAATGTGATTAAGGTCAAAAGAAAAACATTTGGTAAAGAAATAGTTGTAATTGTCTATTGATATTATTTTTCTTTACATTTGATGTTTGTTGGATGTCTTTTCTCTGTGTATTCAATTCTGAAAAATTTATTTATTTGCTATTATTTATTATGAATATAATAAGGCAAAAAGAAAGATTCTGCATATAGAAAGGTGCAGCATTCAGTTGAACAGTGTAAAGTATATCCCATCAAAGAATCTTAACTTAAATTGCTATAAATCTGTTAAAAATAGAGATTATTGATATTTTCCATATGCATGCTTTACTTTGTGAAACACCAAGATACAATGCCAGTGACATTTTTCAGGAAAGTCAGTCTCCACCAAGTAAACTGGAACATTAACATTGCATGGTTACACAACCAGTTATTTGTGGGAACAATTACAAGCCAGACTTTGACTCCTGTCAGGCTGTGTTGACAGTGGCTGTAATAAAGCTGGTATGTGATCATGTTTGAAATCTTTGGAAAAATTAAAAACTCTCATTGCTCAATGTCAGCTGTCAGTGTTGATGTAACCATGTTTTGAGTCAAGTCCACTTTTTTTTTTTTACACTTTTAATACAAGACTAACACAATCATCTTTAACCCATTTTCTTTCTGACGAAAGAAAAAAACAACAAATGAATCTAATTATGGGTTTGGTCACAGACCTAGGAGATGTTATGGTGTCAAAAATAATTTACCTTTATCCTGTTTAGATAAAATTAAGCCGTTGTTGAAATTCTGTAGCATCTGTCACCACCTTGCGTACATCTTCATTCCATTAAGTTACTGAACTTCAGACAGGTTTTCAGAATGATAAATTATATGATTTTTTCAATGTTTTTCTAAGAGATTTTTTGCTGCAACTTTCAGAGTGGAAACTCTAAAGAGGAGAAACCTCTTGTCACTGAAACCTGCTTTTTCTAAATCCTGCAACAATTAGCTCAAAAGAGAAGGTTTTAAATGAGCTGATTTCCTGCAGACCAAACCCTGCAGCTGAAGCATCCACAGACATAGAAGCAGGTCTCCAAGAAATTCAGTTGCAATGTCCTCACAAAAGCATGTCCCAGATTGATGGTGAAAGATAAAATTACAACATAGAATAAAAACATGGAATTAAAAAAAATTGACATTGAGGGATTTAGTCTAAACTTGGAAGGGTTTGTAGGTTCTTACTTTAAGATAATTTGGCCAATTATGAATGAGCTGAAAGCTTGGACTTTCCTACTTTTTGTCAACTATATAATACATAACTATATAAAAGTACAATATAGCAATTATTCTAAAAGAAACATAGACATCACCAGCTCCAAATACTATCTGCACTTGTCCAAAAAGTATTTTCCAGAGCAACTGTAAAATAAAAAAAGCACCAAAGACTTGTTCAATGTTTTTGTGTGAACATTGACAAACTGCTTCTCCTCGTGCTCTTACAGAAAGCAATGCTTAAACCAACTCTTCAGCTTCTGTGACCTAAATGCTGGAGAAACATCTCACCCAATGTATAAAAAGTGGCATGCAAGGTATGGAGCTTGTTTAAACAGGCAGTTATTCGTCAGTTAGAGCCCTTAATTGTTTTTTTAGTCTTGACACGAGGTTGAAAACTTCTGCATATTTTCATCCATCTTTGTCTGTAGTTGGAGGGTTTGTTCAATTCTCTTTTCAAAATTCTGCTCAACCTTTAGTTTTAAAAGTGTCTGTTTCCACACTTCCACGATTATTTGAGACCTCTTCATTCATTCCTGGTGAATATTTACCAAGCTGCATTGAAGTTGAGGCCATGTCCACAATTCTACGACAGAGTCAAAAGTCTTCTTTGCTCTATTTCTAAGATATCCAGTGTGGCTGTTATTAACCTCCTATTGAATAAATATGCATGTATTATGTAAAGAGACAGACCTTTGGATTTCTATTGGAAAACCAGCAAAGTTTCTCCTGCATATAGTGATAGCTATCAGTTCCAAACTATTCAGGAAGTTGCAAGAAGCAAATGTTTTCCGTAAGCTAACAAAAACTTGGCAGAACCACTTCAGTAAGATTCAAAGTCTCCTTGTCTCCAAGTTGACTTTCTTTCTACTTTCCTTTGCTTTTTATTTCCCTTATCCAGCAGAATTTTAAGGAAAATATCATTCAAGGGTAACCTGTCTCATTGCATTTGACAGTGTTATGAACAGGCCCATGACCAAGCCTCAAAGTAACTTGAAGAAAAGGGTGCCCGGGAGGAAGTCATTTGTTTTACCAGTTTGGGTTTTTATCACAAATTAGCCTTTGATGAACCATCAGAAACCTAATGAAAATCATAAATAAAACCTCTTTTTCACCCTTGTGATTTTTCTGGCAAGCGCTGTGACAAATGAAGGATATGTAGCTGTGTAAATATTGACAAGAAATGACAGTGCATGTACCAGGAAGTTGTAATCTCATCTATTTGTATTACAGCCAAACTCCAGGAAAAATGACACAGAGGCGATGTGTTTCAGTGCTGCGTGATACGACCTTACAGTGTCAAAACTACCTGATGTGGATTTTTAGATATTTTTTAAGGTTTAAAAGTATGAAATAAACTCAGATTTGGGGTTTTATATCCAGATATGATGACTTAAGAGGATAAAAAATCTCTAAAATGATGTTCTGAAAAAAAAAAAAAAAAGCATGTACATTGTTATTAATACACTTTTTTTTACTCTTTAAAAAGTTACGCCTACTTGCTGAAGGTGTTCAGAAAATTTTACCATACATTGACAAACTTTTTAGCACTTTTATCACCTTCTGTGTTTAAGCCCTTTTTAGTGCAGAGGGAGATGAGTTACACTTTGAAACTCGATCTTCAGACATTTTCACTAAACTAACAAAGACGTTATTGGCATACTGAGGCTGAAATGTTTGAGCCAACAATGGATTTGCCACCATGTCCTGGTACTGACATGATTCACTGTCAATTATTCTCAACCCCCTCTCTTTTTTTTGGAGCCTAAACAAGTGGAAGCAGGTCTGGGAAGACAGGTTTGATGGGCTGCCTTTAATAGTTTTCTTTTCTTTGCATGCACAAAGAAGACTTGAGATTTTCCAGCTGAAGTGAGCTGTTAGCATTACTTTTTAAAGAAAACATGTGTCTTAAATGTATTTTATTATAAATTGGAGCTAAAGAAGAAAATATCTCCCTTTTGGATAAAAGAAACCGTGAAATTTAAAGTACAATTTTGTGTTTCAGCTTTAAATACAATAGGTCATAACTTTTACAAGCTGGTCAGCTGTTACATGAGAAAAAAAAAACATGGAATAGTCCTTTCATTTTACAAATGTAGACACATTCCTGTCAGGTTTTCTTCACTGCAAAGGACTGCGTCATATCAAGTTCACAGAGAGCACAAATAGCTGTGATAGCATCAACAAGATGGTGCAAAGTGATGACATGCTTTCAGAAACAGCCTGTCTAACAAGGTGTGGACCATGGGTGACTGAAAACATGCAGCTGGTTTTTCATTTCATCATCGTTAACCATTGATTGGCTCAGTTGGTAATTTTTCTCGATAATGTCACTGTAACTGGGCCGCAAACCACACATTTAGCTTATTAGCTAATTATAAAGAACATTTATTTTATTAAAAGTCTCCTTTTTTTACAACTATTTTCTAGACTAAAAGCTTTTAAATGTGTTTTATTGATTTTATTTTTAACAACCTTGAAAGTGAAGTTGTTAAAGTCATGTTTTTGATGTGTATAGAAATCCTGCTGTGTTGAAGCCATATTTACACATGCAAAAGGTCACTCTTTCACTTTTAACAGCTTGAACAGTTTGCTTTCACTTTCTGAAAGGTTTATGCAGGTCTACCCATCCCGTACAGACCGATGGCAAAGTATAAAGATTGACATGAGTGGGGTGTAAGATGGGGGCAAATGAGAAGGAAGAGAGCATGACCAGGTTTCACTGCCCCGCTAACGGACCTTGGAGTGAACTGACTCTATTTTTGTGGGGTGAACATGTAAACACACCCAGCATGCAGGTGGAAACTAGGGCCTGTGGGGAAAATAGATACCCTCATCCAGAGCCTTCAGCTTTTTTCACACAACGGAATTTTTTTGGACATGAACTTGAACATGAACCCTACCTGCAACGACCAACGTGATTTTCATTCTTGGGTTACAAATTGGATTGTCTTATTCGCATAAAACATCAACATTAGCTTCAGCAGCCATTTTCATTCCTAAAAGTTCCTAAAAAAGGGAAAATTCAGACATATTTCCAGGAAGTTCACCAAATTCGACTCTGTTACCTCCATCAGTTCATATATCCTAGTGTCAGCTGTTAGTTTAGGTGTTGGAATAACATCTGCAGTTCTCTAGTCCTGTTAGTTTGTACAGGCTAATGCAAACACACCACCATCTGGCCAAAGCAGACACCTGTTCACTTCATTTTAAGTCTTCAGCTTTTTTTCAATACTGATATTTTAGTCAGTTATTCTACCTTTGGTCAACTATTTAAAAACTGTCACTGAAATCAACTCGTCAAGTTTTGAACAGGATTTTAAATCTTTAAATGTGCATCTTCCCATAAATACATTGTCGTTTATCTCACTGTCCGCTAGATGGCAGCCAAAGCTAAAAAAAAAACGAGATTTATGAATTCATAGGTACATCAGACCCCCATACTATATGATTAATGTTTTATTTGAATATCTTTTATGCTTGGATTGTGATTTCTATAGAGTTAACTTCAGAAATGGGTTTTCTACTGTTATGTCAGAATAGAACTTGAACTTTTGTGATATGCCTTAACAAAACCGACTGAAAAGGAGGCTCAACTTTTGCCAGCAGATGGCAATCTTCAACCAGGAATTTTCTTTTAGGGTTTTGTATAGTAAAAAAGGGCGGAAAAAATAGCAAAAAAAGGTTTTACTGTTTTGCTATGTTAATTTTTTAGCTTTTTAATTAAACTATACACAGCTGATTTGTTTGTAAAACATGCTGGTGTGTTAACCTACTTTATGTTAAATACATTTGACTTAAAAATGCTGAAAAAAAAGAGCAGAATATAGAAAAACTGTTCAACCTGTAATTTTGTAACCATTATAAGACTTTCTATGGTCAACAGATTTGGGTTGTGCTGCCAAGGTCCTCTTCTGATTTGAATATGATGGTAGATATGAGACGGTTGACCCTCCATTCTCATTGTTCATCATCTCATCTCTCTCTCATGAAAACGTCTCAGACAAGCGATGAGGAGCCCACACATTCAGTACAGGGAATAAAACTGCACCGTTACAAATGTCCCCGCAGAACTGGAAGTTGAAAAGGCACCGCTGTGATTGATGTGACACTGTATAAAAAATGTTGACAGCAATAGCCCACATTCCTCTTCGGGCTCGGCGGTGTCAGCTTCCTTTTCTCTCCATTCTTCATCTGCTCCACACCCGTCCCCTCTCCGCTGAAACTCGAACAAATCTGCTGACACTGATCCTGTCTCCTCTGCTGGCCTAATTTCATTTCACCCAGAGACAGACGGCTATCTCCACAGATCTTGACAGACAATTGTATTTACTGTTTTCTGTTTCACCGGCCAATAAAGGGAGAGCAGTTATTGCATCAGATTATATGAAAAAACGTTTAATGATTCCAATTTATAACTCTAGACTGAATAATGATAAAGTTAAGAGCTGACAGGTTATGATAAATGAGGGCTCATATAAAACATATTTAGTGTGAAGAATGGCTGGAGATGAATTGCACTGTGTTACAAACTCATGATAAAGAACTGTAAGAGCCACTAGAAGACTTAATAATGCGCTATTCATTTTGAAGTGATTTTGCTGGTTAATAAAAGAGCACAAATTAAAAATATATTTATTGTAGACAGACGTCTTGGGATATGGCCCCCATGTCTCCATGAGCATCCACCTGCACCTAATCTAATCGGTGCCCATCTCTTTTGATTGCACATATCAGTTACTCGCTTATCTCTCACTTCATTTTTTTCCTCCATAAGTTGCTTGATATGTACAATTTGTTATAAAAAATACATCGCCAGACAGCAAAAGAACCTATATTTGTTTGGAAGAAAGTAAAGCTGAACTTGTCACACTGACAGCTACTTTTTCTGCAGCACAACTGGGGTTATTATAATGTTTTTTTTGCAAATGAATCGCTCGCATTTTCATTAATCAGTGTTGAGAGATCTTTGAACCGCTGCATTAAAATCACACATTAAACACATTCCATATCATTCATAGGAAGGGGCGAGGATGTATTCATGTCTCTGAATGTGGTAAAAAAATAAATCCATCATCAAGTGTTGAATCTTTTAAAATCATGGTCAAGGACTTGAGTGTTCTGCACAGGTCGTAGACTACAGAATGTGTAATAACTGCGGCGCTGCTTTCACTCAGAGAGGCAGACATTGAACTCAGCAGATACAATGTGTTAGGACACAATTCTAATAGCATCATTGCTTTCCCACAGAAAGGTTGAAATGTGGACTTGATTTGTGCCGTAACTATTTAAAACAGGGTCTCTGTTTTGCTTTTTGTTAAGCACAGTCAATAAGACATCAGACATCCAGAGTTTCAAGGGAAAGATGCAATTCAAAGTATCCCCTTTCTTTTGCTACTAGGAAATTGCCTCTAACCTTAGGATGATAGAAAAATTATGCAAAAACCATAATGTTTAACTCCTTTAGTGTTCACCCGGTCTTGAAAATAAGGTTAATGCAACCCTATAAACAACAAGTGACATATTGCAGAATGCTATGTGACAGCACGCATGTCAAAAGCAATGTGAAAGCAAATTGCTAAGCTTTAGTTAGAGTTCGATTTGCAATAAAAGCTGGTTAGAAGGGCTAATTTGAATGCTATTTAAAAACTCAAACACAGCCACTACTGCTGGTTAGACTTAATTGCTCAAAAATGTTTCTAATTCCTTACTTTAATACAGAAAAAAAGTTGAAACTTGGACTTTTATTGGACCAATTATAATATCAATATTCGTTTTTCTTAAGCATGCATTTGCTTTCCTGCTGCCTGGAGAGGTTTTGGCCAGGTGCTAAGTGGCAGATAAATTACTGAAGATTTCATTCTTTGTGGGTTTTGGAAGGGTATTTTGTAACAGAGTAAGGAGGAGTCAACAGCAGATTTTCTAGAGGCTGAACTGACTAGGAAAACTCAAATCATTCTTCTTCCACCACAATACTTTACAGTTTCTCTGATACACTTGTGCAGATGTAAATACTCTGTTGTTTTTTTTAAGAGAGATTTTCTTTTTTATATTTGTATAGTTACCAATGCATTTTTGTTTTTGCTTGTTATTAGAGTATTCATAAATATAAATAAAATAAAATACGTAAATATAATGAAATAATAAGGGAAATCTTTTAAGTGTTTCTTTTTATGTAAAGGCTCCATAGAAGAAAAATGTCCCATACAGTTTGCTGTGCACATTAAGTGGCAAAATGCAACTATTACAACAAACCATGTTTAAGTTTGGTTCGAGTAGAAAAAAAAGAACAGCACAAAACCTATCAGGAGAAAAAATTGGCAAATGGGCTTGGCCACCAACATTAATTTGAGCCAATCAAAAGCCAGTCCAAAGTCACACGTATCCATATGTCCAATGAGGACAAGAATACATGGATACAGTTGTCCTGTTAATGTTATGGTTATATAGAATTAGCAAAATTATGAGGGAACCTGCTATTATCATGAATTATTTATTTCCAAACAGTTGTTCCAAATGTTAATGTATTATCAGAGGAAAAATGTTTTGCAAATCTGTTTATTGTGGAACTTAAGTAGCTCCAAGTTTTTTTTTTTCCGTGTTTTTTTGGAAAACTGCAGCACTGCAAACAGACTCAACACGAGAACATGACTGGTCTCTGTGTTCTACTTTAAACCTGTTGAGGACTGCTCAGCGTGGTTTTTGGCAGGATGAATGGTGTTATTGGGCTGTCTCTTCTTCAAACATCCACCTTGTTAACAGTCTCTAGCATCCCTTGTTATGTGAAACCATTTGGAGATAGTCTCAAAGCTCACTCAGAACACCAGATTGAAATTGACGTCATCCAGGCCCTGTTCAGATCAGACAAATGCAGCACGATAGATTTTGGAGCGAAAACAAACTAAGCTGTGAGTTTGTCTCTGAGATCCAGACATAATTTTCACAGATGCAGTCATTATCCACAGTTCTGCTGCTCACCACTAACATGTTCCTTACAAATGTGGTGCCGTTTAAAAGGATACAAACAAAGTTTACTTGTAAGAAGCAGTCCCATAACAATAGAAACTTGATAAGAAGTTGTTAAGGATTTAAAGTTAAATGGATCACTTTAAGAATACACTTTTATTTAGTGTCATATAAAGAAAAAATAAAAGAGGTTGAATGTATGACATACCACAAGTCCCATTTTATGAGCTAAATTGCTTTAATGATGACAGTTGTTAACATCTTGTAAAGTAAGAAAAAGACAACACTATCACAAATAAACATGTTTTTCATTACATTTCCATGAACACAGATTCTATTCAACTGAATTAATTAATTAATTTGTCCCTTTCGGGGTCACGGGGCTGCCGGAGCCTATCCAGGCCACTTGTGGGCGAAGGCAAGGGGCAATCTGGACAGGTCGCCAGTCTGTCACAGTCTAAAAAACTTGAACATTGCAATTCAGTTAGAAAGTGGAAGGTCCACATCACCCTAAATTAATCCAAAAATATGCGTGCAAAATTAAAGTTGCTTTTTTGAGGGGCTGCAGCTGTAAAAGGTTCATAATGTGACATCAAACTGTCAAAAACCTGAAACGAAAAGACACATTTTCTGTCTTATGTGTCAGCTAAAACTACAGAACTATAAAATGAGTAAATAAAAAACTTAATAAAAAACTTTTTTATAAAAGGCAAGTCAATTCAGATTCTTTAGTTCAGAATCAGTCTGTGCATATTGTGTCCATTTAGTTTTTCCAACTTGAATAACTAATCTTTGAGAACAAACCTTGACTACTTTTACTACAATATTAGCTTCAATACTGAACTGCTGTTAAAAACTGTTTTTTTAAACCAAGACTTTTTATACCTAAATGAATAAATCAGCTTGGATGAATTTAAATATTATCTGAGTTCTATTCAGGGCTTTGCAGAAGTCAAGCATGTTTTCATTTGGACCGAAGAATTTCTGTCCTTCTGTTGGAAGCCTATCGGTAAATGCATTTGATGATCCCATCATCAGTGGGAAATAAGTGTTCTGTAGACGTACTGGTCACTGGGAAACAGAGATAACTGAGACCATTGGGTTTTTCACTGTTTAAAACAGTTTATTTTAATAATGTTGTCTTAACTTAATGACATCCTATAGGTACCTTGGCAAATGCATGCTACCACTTTGTTTTTTTTGTCTGCTTATTCTGGTCAGATGTCCCTCATTCGAGTGTTCTTCACCTTTTGTGATAAGCTGTGATGTATAAAACAGAAAGCATCTATTAAGAATGAATATTTTTATTATTAAAACATTGTTTTTTTGGGTTTGGAAAATCCAAACTTTATTGGACAAAAGAGGACACATATGAATTGCAATTTGCGATAGAGGACATGTGTGTGTGAAAAGGGAAGAGCAAAACTCCTCTCGGCAGCCCCCTCCTTGAGATGCAGATCAACCGTGATCACCTGACAGTTCCGGACATTGGAAGGGTTTAAGCTCTTGTTGACCTCTCAGAGCCAACCTAGCAACACCTTCTGTTCTCACTTGCGAGGACACCCACAATCTGCCTCACTCATCATAGCCACCTCCCCCAGGCCTCCCATGCAGCCCCTCGGACCTCGCAGAAGACCTTAGACCAAGGAAGCCCCTGAATAGGTGCTGGACGGGCCTTTGTCTGGCCCTACTGCAGAGTTCCTTTATTTACACAGCCTTTAATGCTATATGTGTTCTTGTCTCTTAATTGCATTGGCCTGAACAACTCCTTGGTCAATCAATACCTGCTCTCCAATGACATCAGCAACTCTATTCAAGCTGGACTTCCAGGTGACGGATGTTTCGTGGGAGAGCTGGTGGGAAAATCAAGCCTATGAAAACCCACTGCATGCTTTTTCTGCCCCATTAAGTAATTTTTTCATCTTCATTTTTTTTTCATATATGTGATAGACTACCAATCAAAATACAAACTATAAATATAAAATCAAGGTGCTTCATTAACTTACTTGTCAGTCTCAAATAACGGTGTGTAATGTTTGAATACATGTCAGCTGGCAATTGAAGCTTATGCAGATCCCCAAAAAGAGTATTTTGTGCATCACTCAGGACCATCAGAACAATTTTACGGACCCTTGACCCCCAGAGAAAGCTGGAAAGAGGAGTTCACATACCTTCACCTGTCCCAAGTGGGCGTGACCAAACAAATTAAACCTAAGAGCTGCAGTTCTCCCATGTTTGATTTGGGTTTCATTGTATGGCACAACGGTATGGCAATGTTTAGTCAAGCATAATTATCTTTTTGTGTACTTTAATAAGTAGGCATCTGAGTGCTGGGATGACAGGGTCACACGCATCCCAAAACTACGATAACGTGATATTATCCCCTTCATTTTGTGTAATTAAAACATAAATAATTAAACGGCACTAACTAACCTAACTGATATGCAAATTTGACGATTTAGTGAGTTGAAGAACACAGGGATTTTTTGCCAAATGGGGGCCATTTAAAGTTGACCTTTGGAAATGTTATTTTGAATGCAATGTGATGGTGCTGTTTAATTTGAAGAGGCACTTATCCCAAAGTCAATATCTTACTTCTGTTTTCCGGATTCACACTCAGTCACCATATATTAGGCAGTAGCCTGGCAACCACAAGAGCAGAGCTGTACAAAATGGATATGTTTGCAATATGACTAGCCCCGGTGTGCTCCTTACAGCTGACCCCGCCTGCCGTTTTGTTTCTGTCCTGCGAAGGTGTCAGTGATAAACGTTACCTTGTCTCAGCAGGTGTGCCTGGATGGAGGGCCCTGCGGCACGGAGGGGGTCACCAACCCTACAGTGTTTCCCCATTTATTTGAATAATGGGCCATTAGGACAGGCTGGAAATCCAATGTTAAAGTAGCTGTATGTGTCTCCTAGATAAAAGACATAATTACCTGAGAGAGGGAGTATGTGTTGGTGCTCACTTTGCCTCAGCTGGGCTCCAGATCCCAGAATAAGGACAAACTTTTGCCATTAGATGGCGACAGAGAGACAGGCCAAGACAGATTTTGTGGATATAAGGCCCTGCTGCTGGCAGGTACACACTTTACAGTGGTTGCTGTCTTCACAAACACCGTGTGCAAAGGCAAATGCAGTCACAATCAAAATGTCTAAAAATGGTAGGTTTCCTGGTAACTAAAACTCCCACATTAGCAAAAGCTCAAGCCATTTTGAAAGTATTTTCCCAATCTTCTTTTAGGACCCAAACATGCTAAATTTTGTGTTTTTGTTTGTTTTTATTTAAACTGTTCACAGAATATCCACTTAACAGAGCAAAAGTTTCACATACATGCATCTTTAAACAGATTTTTGTGCCATTCAGATAACTGAATTTTATGGTATCATGATAAACAGGGAGTCTGCAATTTGGTATCCTGAGAGGTAGAGTTGTCCTTTTTGCTCATCATTGTGGCTCCTTTTTATCTTTATTAAATTTAGTTCAAGAGAGTTTTGCTTTGTTGTCAAAGAAAATCTGGACACAAAATTTTGAGTAGTTTTTATATGAAAAAGAGTGGCTAATAAATATGAGGTCTTTATCATTTGTTTGCCCTTGGTGTTTCATCTCTCAATTGGTATCACCTTATGAAAGCTTCCTTTTTAGTGGAAAGAATAGATTCCCATTTTGATGACCTCCTCCTAATGCATTTCCACCCATCTTCAGAGCCTCCAAAAAAGTTTTCACCTCTTCATAAAACATGTTAATTGCCATCATGAGGCCAGAATAAAGAAAATATCTACTCTTTAATTATCCAAATATGCTGGCAACCCATCTGCTGAAAGCCATTCAAATGACTAAATTGTGTTTTCTCCTTTTCGTCTTTCATTTTGGACACACTTTTAATCAAAAGGCTTCAGAATTGTGCAGATGGGTAATCCTTGTGTCTGCAAGGAGCAGTGTGGTTCAAGGTGAGTGTTTCATGCCCCCTCTCCTTCTGTTTCCCTCCATTGTGTTTTTTTAGGTTACATATCCTGATAGGCTGTTCGCTGTTCCCAAATAGGGGCTTCGCCTTGCACATATGCAGACAGACCTTCCCACAGACAAAAACTCATCCAGCTTTTACAGAACCTTGCATGTGCTGCTCCACTTTTCTCTCAACCACAATAAAGCTACAAATTCTGCAATATTACTGGCATAAATCTATTATGATTTTATTCGGTTTTAAAGTTAAACACCTTGTCTTCACTTCAGAAAGAAAGCCGACACTCAAAATGTTATTTTAGCATGGAACATAATGAAGGTTAAACTTAATGCAATGCACAGAATGCCTGATGGAAATAGCTTTCACCAGAACATCCGAGAAACAGATTGGAAATACTTTGCCATTGTGACTTGGATCACAATGTCTTTCAATAAATTTAAGGAATTTGAGAAAAATCTTCTTTCATCACAGTGACCTAAATATATCGGAATTATGTTGAACATAATCAGTCTAAGTTTTTCATATTTACTGCACCAGTCGAAGAGTCAAGTGTTCTACAGGTTAATTAATGATGTGTCTTAAAACCGTCTTTAACAATGGTAAGGTCTTGCACTGCTTTTCTCTGAAAATAGTCAATATTTCAGTTTCACGCAGTCCAAAAGTTTATTACAAGTTTGCTGCGTTAACTAGCTTTCAGAGACAAAATTTGTTTTGATCACTTTTATGACGTGCCTTTTAAACTGCTCAAACTTGTTTAGTTGGTGGAGATGAGAAACAGGGTGGGGGCGTGTGCTTGCTCCTGGATCCTGCTTTTTCTTGGCTCCTCTTGCTTTGTGTGGGATGGGGGGCCTGGGGAGTTGTCCGTGTCCCTGTGGTGCGGGTTCTCGTCCTTACCTTTGAGCTCTGGGCCTCTCCAAAATTCCAACAGTGGGTGAGCCTTTTCGGGTAATGTTTACAATACTCTTTGGGGACCCCCACTTCTCTTTAGCCCTCTCCTGGGGCGGCCCCTGCCTTGCTCTCTCCTGGACCTCCCGCGGGCTGTGTGAGTGGCTGCTTGGAGCATAGGGCAGGTCTCCCTTGGGGGACCCTGGCTCGGGCCTGGTTTCAGGTGGGGGGATGCTCAGAGCTCCTGGGTAGTGGTGGGCTGCTCGTTTGGGGCTGGAGGTGCTCTTCAGGGGCCCCCAGGCATGGCGGTGGGGCTATTCTTCTGGTCAGGCTGGAGCTTGCACTCTCTGTTCTATTGTGCCGCCCTGCTCTCTGGCATTGGGGGACCCTGTGGTGGTCCTGCTGGCCCTGGCCTGGGTGGCAGCGGGTGGTTTTCCTCTATCTGCTATATCATGCAGATTTTGGGGGTCCTGGTTATCACTGCTGCTTCGGTGGGGGACTTGGTGTGGGGTAACTGGGCACTCTCCCTCTTTTTTTTAACATTCTATCATCCACCCCAGCAGAACACAAACACCTACTTGAGAAATGTTTCATATGTGTTAGTCTGAATGCATAAGTATGCGGGGTAGTTGTACTGTGTACATGTTGACACGTTTATATGTACAGATTTTTGGAGCCAACAGGTATGCTTGTAATATTTGAGTGTGTTGGTGGTCAGGCCCCTCCCTTTTTAGATTTATTGTACATCTACTCCTGACAGTTATGATTATAAGAATACAGCAATTGCTGATTTATGATACTTTATGACAGGGGTATCAAACTCAAATTCACAGTGGGCCAAAATTAAGGTGTAAAGTAAAGTCATGGGCCAAACTTAATATTTATTGAAACATTAACTGCAACTGTTGAACCTTTTCATATAGTGTCTTCTTTTGTTATAATCTTTCTTTACTGCCACGTTAGCTCCACACACAAGACAAACTGGTCTGTCTTTAAATTTGTGAACAGATAATCTGCCTCCCACCTGTCTTGAAAGCTCCTGTTGTCCATCTTTCGTGTGACCATTTTTGTGGAGGGTGCAATGAATTTGCCGGTTTCGTCTGCACGCCAACATACTAACAAAGCATTGTGGAATTTGTAGTATTAGCAGTATAGAATTTATATATATATATATATATATATATATATATATATATATATATATATATATATATATATATATATATATATATATATATATATATATGATCTTGTGGGCAAATTAGAATTAGAATTAGGCCAGAGTTTGACACATGTGCTTTATGATCTTACCCCCCGCCCCCCCTTCTATAATCATCCTTCTATCACCCCTCTCCTTTCTAACATCCCTAACTCTTCTTCCCTCCGCTTCTTTTTCATCCGGTCCAGCAAAAGATGGTTACAAATATAATTAATATAAATAAAAGTTAGCCTAAATTACAAAAGTGGTTTATTCAAATACACACCTTGTGTATCAGAATGTTCATAACTCCATGTTGTAACAGTAAAGTATGTCCAACACAAGATGCCTTCAGCTCTTATTTGTTTGCTCAGCTGTTTGACAGGACAAGTAAGAAAAAAAAACTTTATTCATAAAAGCCTTAAAACTGAATTGAATTGAATTGAATTGAAATTATTTGAATGAAATTGAATTGAAGACAGGATATTGTTGCAAAATGTTTATGGGCTACAGTTCAGCCCAAAAAACAACAGACAAACATATAACTTAATGTGTGGAGAACAACTGTTGTATTGTTTCTTGGAAAATCTTGTGTTTTGTGTTGTGTTGTTTTGCTTCAAAAGTAATTGGCAGGGTTTTTATGTTATTTCTTTGTGAAGATTTTTGTTTGTTATTTTTGACATCTCATGGCTCCAAACCCTAAATGTGAACAAGTCCTGTAATTCACTCTGCAGCTTGGAATGCCTCTGGGATTAAAAAAACAAACAAAGAAAAAACAACTAACATCTGAAGCCCAGAGGAATCAATTTTGAAGCTGAATAGGCATGTATTTTAATCATCACAAATCTGGATGGAGTCTTTGATTGCTATGGGTCATGCATACAAGGTTACATACAACATAACTTCATCTGTTCATGCAATATTATTGAGAAAGATGTTATGCCACAGCTTTGGAAAGCTTTCTTAAATTATTACTTAATTTTTACCTTACAATATAAAAACACTCAATGATTGAAAGCAGTTTATTTTATCCACTCATCCACACACTTAACTGCAATCGAGTTTGTGCAGGAAAACATTCGCATGCATTAATTAAAAGGTAATTTTAGGAAAATATTTTTGATCAGTGTGTGCTAGAGAAGTTTTAAATGTTGAAATAGTATTTGCTCTCTGTTACTCATGCAGTGGTTTGTTATTTAAGATAACTGATGCCATTCTTCCATCCCTACTTAAGGAGGGCACCTCTGTTGAAGATAGCACTCAGTACTTTAAAGATACTTGTGAATCCTTCCTACAAAGTTTTTCTGTGCAGCAGGAGAACAGGTGAGAATGAGCTTGACCAGGTTGCAATGATCCGTCCTTGACTCATACTGGGGTTTATTGTCTCTGAAAATGGAGGAGAGGACAAAAGCAACTTCTCTCCGAGATTTAGACTTAGTGAATTGATAGTAGTTCCTCTTCAAGGTGTGCCACTCTTCAGGCGCAGAACCAATCACCACTTGATTTTGTTCTCCAGCTACATCAAAGACCCCTCTGATTGAGAAAGCACCTCATTGTCGCTGTGGTCATAACTGTGAATTGATATAGCTGATCCGCTTTCACCTTGAAACGCAGCTTTTGTCCATAATGTTAGAAATGATGGGGCTAAGCTGACCTTCATGCTTGCTGCACCTTTTTAATGTCCAAAGCGAGGGTCCTTGCTTTTCAATTCATTCATCATATTTACAGCTTTAATGTCTGAAGAATGCATCCAGTGTCTGCGTTTATGTCTCTGCTCTCATCGGAGGCTGACTTCCACCTGAGCCGGTCTTTCTGATGGTATCTCTGTCTGTCAACATGCACTTTTGTCAAAGTTTTATTGAATCAGTTCCTCATTATTATTGCGGGCCCGCAGTTTTTCTAATGAATTGGCCTCAACTAAGCCATTTCTTTTTGTACCAGCGTGTCACAGGGTCTGGCATGCTTACAGAATGTATCAGATGAGGATTATAATGTCGGCCCTTGGCTTCAACAGGAGGGTTCACAAACAGCTATATGGCTCTTCAAGGCCAAGCACTGGCCTTAGAGGCTCACCATTGGAAAAGAAGTATTCGTTTTAAGCTATTCTATTCAAGTAATGCCCTAGAAACCCTTCAGTGCAACTCATAAATGTGATGTTTTAATGGAAATGCCAGACATTTAAGAAGTGGAACTTTTTAGAGATAGTACTTTGACACAGCTCACCCTCTTTGTCCCATCCCTTCTTCTCCTCTCTAGTAGATAGCATGGAAGGGCAAAAATGTTAAGCCTGTTCGCCCTACACTCCACAGCTCCTCAAATTCACAATGCAGCGTTGTCGTTTAAGAGATGGTAATATTCACTACTGTGTAGAATTGGGCACTTTGGAAAACAACCCATCTCCTCTACCTCGCTTCACATCTCTCAAAGGGCTAAAAACTCCCATCTACTCGCCTTAACACTGAGGACTTGGTGATCCAGCGCTAAACCTCTGTGAGTGCATGTATTTGTGAAGAAAAATTGCCTTTCATATTGATAGGACTGCCTAACATCGAGTCTCAGCCTACAAGTGAGCCCTCAGGTTTAATTAAACTTTTTTTTTTCCAAGTGTATCTTCCATGAAAATCAAGCCCGTCTCGCTGGCATTTGTGCGTGGAGAAGCTCTCGCTCTTTTAGTTCTCATTGAGTGGTCGATACATTAAAACTTGAACTGATTGATTTCAGGATGGCTGTGCCATCAGTGTTCTTACCCAGCCATTAACTACATCTGAAGTATCTTAGTCATCAAGCTTTAGGCCAGGGATTGATAATAGCTTGACCGCCAGAACCTGTCTTACCCATCCTTTTTCAGGAGGTCTTGCATTTAGCACCTAAAGCACTTGTGGCACATCTCAAACAGTACAAGAGTATTCACAAAGCGGCTGAGTGGAAAGCTTTTTCACATTCGTTTGAACCTCATGAATACATTCCAACTCTAACTAACTCCTTTGCGTTAATGTGGAATTTCAAACAGGCTACGAGGCCAATTTATTTATTTGTATTCTCCCCGTCTTAGTGCTAAACACAGTGATAGCAGGCAGGATAATCTGAGTCTTTCATCAGCAGAGTGGCCCTGGACAAAAAAACCCATCAGTAATGTATTCTCTGTTGATTGATGGTGGCTGCTGCACTACCAGGCAACACCACTATTATAGTGCATGGATTCCAGGCTGCCCCCAATAAAATCATTGTATTGATTTAAGTTATCCACCCCCAAGGTGTCATAATAGCACAACAATCACTGACATTCCCTGTCATCATCTTGACAACAACCAGACACTCATAAAACCTTTAAAGCCAGAGACAACACAAGAAAACAAGTCCATGTAAAGGGGAAAGATCATAATTATTATCTGATTGTTATTATTGCTGGAATTTAATTTTCTTCAGAAATTTATTTTGCAAATAGTTGGGTGTGTGAAACAATAAACATATTTTTCATTATACAGTTATAGACAAAATATTGTCAGTCTTCTGATCTGCAACACATTTTAATTTAAAAAATATATAATTACAAAATATAAGTGCATTGCTTTTTTATACATAAATATATAATTCTTTGAAAATGTTTACAACCCTTCCCTTTAACTTTTCAATATAAATATATTGTATGATTATTATTATTATTATTATTATTATTATTATTATTATTATTATTATTATTATTATTATTATTATTATTATTATTAATGCATTATTGAGTTCTGTCCTTGTTGACACGTGAAACTGGGCTCCAAACATGTGTTAACAGGCTGCCTCGCGGGAGTTGACCTTGGCTATCAATCATTGTATCAGGGTATCTAATGTAAACGCAACCGTGGCGCGGACAACATGCCACATCTGCTCTTTAGACAGCGTCGCTTCTTGGTTACCAAGCGATTTATTAGACAGCCCCCCGTGTGAGGAATAATAGGTGGTGGCATAAAGATCAACCGTCAGCTCCTCCATATAGGCGCATCATTATCTCTTAAACGGGCCGTTGCAGGACTGTCCTTCATCCACATTGTGCAGCAGGTATCCACATCCCCCCCAAAAAAACCTCTCAGAGAGATACCAAGTTGTGCGGCTTCAGAGCACCGGCCTGAGGGACTTGTGTTTGCACTCCACACCAATTTATTGCAGATGAACATATGGCCAATATTTTGTCTCACGTCATACAAAGGGGAAAACAAACATCATGCAATGTTAGCTAGTCAGCAAGAGCAGAGCCACTTGGCCAGCTATGCAAACGCACTTTGACAATATGAGAAGAGGAGCACTTGCTTTCTGGGTATATAAACCACATCAGGCTTATCTCTGCACGCACTCCTGACTCCCATTTGGAGATATTTCATTAACTCTGAGCGCTGTCTTAACGTTGGCAACCCATTCAGACCCCTTCCAGAATAGGTAAGCGCACTGGATGCTCCAGGCACTTTGCATATTTCTTTCTCTGCTTCTTTTTCTTTCAACTTAATATATCCATCTTTTTGTTGTTTTCCTACACGATTGCGCACCGTAGTCCTTGACTGCAGAATGACCCCGTTCTGACTCCTTTTTCATTCTGATTTATTTCTTCCTTATAAAGAAAAAGATGATGCATTTGCAGGCCGGTGCATATTAAGCCTACAGTAGCTGTTACTTGTTTGCGCACTCACCTGAGCAGACCACGCTTGGATGAGCAATAGGGTGCTTATCTCAAACTGAAAGAGTGACGTGCGCCGTTTGATTTGTTGTTTTGAAGGCTTTACAGATCATAAATGTCCACTTGTGCGCACACAAATTAGTAAAAAAAGAAAACAATAATATAGGAAACAGGTGTATCATACTATGATGGAGCAAAAATAAGTCAAAACATTTCCCATTATTTTGGTTTCGAGACTTTAAAAAAGTTACCTAATTGGGTGCGCGCTGTGTTGTTTCTTAATTTAGCCGGCAGAGACCGCTAGAGCTCTACAGATGTTAACCGCTGTCAGGGCTCTCTGTACTTGTGACTTCCACAGAGGGCCACGTCAGATCTTCCCGCGGACAAGATACCCGCTTATATTAATGTTCATCCATTCGTGCCATCCAGTTTGCGCAGTAACGAGTAATAGTTGTCCTTTTTTTTTATTACACAGAAAGAAGCCATTTGTCCCACCTTCCCGCCCGTGTCAGCGCAGTGCTGAAATGGGAAGTGATTAAAAAATAATAAACCCCCCTTTTTAACAATTCTTCCTACGCAGGGAAACGATTAAGGCTAATAGCACAGCGTGGCGTGAAATCCACGATACAAATATACTGGTGGTTTAACAAATGAAGGCATTTCCTCAAGGCATGGCTTTAATCTGACCGTGACATGTTTAATCGTTAAAGAAAGGGGAGAAAAAAGATATATTTATATATTTTTTGCCCATGGGAGACCGATTGTTAGATTTCTGAAAAAAGAAGAGAAAAATCTTCCCTCAAGCGGAACCCCCCCAGGCAATGGCTTAAACCGGACCCGGCTTTACCTGCTTATAATATATTGGCTTTTAATCATAGAGGGAGGAAATCGGTCTTGTCACTCTGTACATTTATCACGGGTGCCCTGAGGCGGGTGGGGTTACCTTTATCAAAGACTGACTCCTGGCCTCAGGCATCTGCACGCGCTGAAAGTCAGCGATTAAAGCATGGCTGTGATCAACGTTATTATGGATTCTCCTGCGGCATTTGCGCTTTGAATCCAAAGATTTATTTAATCAAGAATTGGCCTATAAAAATCTCTTTCTTTACTTGTTTGGGAACAATCGTGGGCATGCATTTTTAGGAGGATACTAATTAATCAGGAGGGGCTTTTTTTCATCCAAAAATTAATTATTTGTGTTTGATTGAGCCAGAAAAAGCAGCTTCCATAATCAAGCAGTCAGCTCTGAAGCTTTGAGCTAATAATATTTTTTTATATGAAGTTGTTGCTGATTCCATAATTAAAGCAGCAATGATCAAATAAAAAAAGGTTAGACCCCTCCGCGCAAAGGTCATTCGAGCAAAGCCGGTGAGGAATATCCCTGTAGCAGCGGAGTCAGAGCTGAAGATTTAATGTCAGCTGCACTCAAACAAGCGGCTGATAGGATGCAGCAGCTCCGCGCCCCTCATTGTCCTCTAAATCCTGATGCATCTGCAGCTCGGAGGCCCTTCATTACAGCAACTTCTGCGTTTTCACACCGCACGTTTATAAAGACAGAAACAATAACATTATTGGCTTACAGATTTAGTAAAGGGTTTTATTTTTAAACCAATTTTCTGTTATGATAGATGTCCCTCCCCCCCCCAAAAAAAATAATAAAATCATGTAAAGAAATTAGTTAAACGTATTTATTTGATAAAAATAAATATATTTAGTCTGCGCGCATCTTGAATTCCTGTGTTCCGTCATTGGTTCCGTCCGGTTTTGCGCGTCCACTGCGCTGAGAAGGCGAGCGGCCTGTTTGAACTCCCTGTGAAAGTAAACAGGTAAACACAGAGCGATAGGCTCTCCAAGTGGAGTACGTCCACTCAGCCGGCGCACATTTACCTCTTCTTCCCGAAACCCTCAGCTCAATTGATCAAACAGTATAACCCCAGCGACTGACCGCAGTCTCCAGCGTGGTGCGCTCCCCGTGCGCCATCACCAAACCTC
>CM043727.1:12018471-12130971 GCA_023969325.1 Oryzias curvinotus | reverse complement strand
CCATCCATCCATCCATGATCCGGCCATCCATCCATCCATGCATCCATCCATCCATCATCCAGCCATCCATCCAGCCATCCATCCATGCACCCATCCATCCAGCCATCCATCCATGCACCCATCCATCCATCCATCCATCCATCCATGCATCCATCCATCCACCCATCCATCCATCCATGCATCCATCCATCCACCCATCCATCAATCCATCCATCACTTGGACCATACAGAAAAATGAAATAATCCTTTTACCTTATAGGAAAAGGGTTGTATGATGTTTATATGAAAAAGCTCTCTGCTATTTCCGGTTACCATTACTTTTAGAGAAAACCCTTTTTAAAATAAAAGCATCAAATTAGAAATTAGCACAATTATGTAAAGTCTCATCTCTCCTATAATAGTTCTGTTTTGTTTTTAAGGTTCTAACTTCAGTTTTGCAGAGCGTGTTGCATGGAGGAAGTGACAGACTGTGTATTCCATGGAGAATGGAGAAATCAAAACTACCTTTGCATCCAGTTTAATATTTTTATTGGTTTTAATGGAAGCAAGTGGCCTAAAGATGTGATTCACCCTGATTTTTTATTGGAGGTTTGCTTCATTTAGGTGTAAAAATAGAATCTCCACATGAAGTTAGCTTTTGTTTATCCTGGTTTGTGTGGCTTCACCTGTTTCTTCCAGAACTAAAGACGTACTCTGTGAGCGGTGGGCGGCTCAGAGGAAGCACAGAGCCTTTGACATGGCATGATGGTTTTGCTGTTTGACTTGGAGAGCTCCGTTGTTATTTCTGTCTAACCTGGGGCGAGCTGGGAGGAAACCTCAGAGCTGCCAGGCATGAATAGAAGCTGGGCAGTGAGGAAGAGGAGAAAAGCGACGAGGGGAACAAACCCAGAGGAGTCAGGTGTGTTATGAGCTAACAAATATACGTGAACAACAGAGCCACATGTCTGTAAGTGTTATTAAAAGTGCTGCAGGCTCAATGCGTATTAAAGCCACAAGCCCGTTATTGGAGCTGTAACTTACCTCTGGCTATTCAAAGCACAGCAGAGGCTTGATAAATGAAACAATTTTTTTTTCTCTTCATTTGAAGATTTTTTTTCTTATTTGATTTATCTGCTAAGTTGCTTTGGGGGTTTTGGATAGCAATAATAGAACTTTTTCCAATTATGTTTTTGCCATGGCAACAGAAAAGTGCATGTGGGAGCTGCTAGTTGAGCCCAAATGATACCCCAAACTGCATAAGGATGGGGGTAGAAGCCAAAAGCAAACAGTTTTTATTCCTTTAAAAAGGGACGTCACAGCAAAGAAAAAACAAGAGACAAAAGACAAAGACACACTAAGGGAAACTGGGATTTTGTTCTGGACTCGAAAGTTACTTTCTTCAGATTCCAGATGATTGACGCAGACAGACATGCATGGTAAGAATATGAGGGGAACAACAGGAGATATTTAGATATTGTCTTGGTGTATTTTAAGAATGAGCAAGTGCTGGTGAACACAAATGGGGTTCCAGACCCCTAGAGGTTCCCTAGAGGTCACCAGGTCCGTTGCAATTTGGTCTAAAATCCATTGAGTTCCTTTTACTTATTGAGACAGCTTCTGAATGTTGGCCTAACATGAAATTTGAAGTGCAAGCTGCCACATTCTGTTCACTGATGTTGAAACCAACCCGAGAAGACCTGGACCCGTACAAACTGGTGCGGGGATCCAGCTCTGTTCTGGGAGTCTGTGACTTTAACACCTCGCTGAAGGAAGTAGCGCTTTCTCACATCTTTCCTCCCAGCAGCTATTAGACTCTGGACAATCATTGTTGTTAATTTTTTTAAGTGTATGTTTTGTTTTATGTTTTGTGCTAGGGACAATTTAGAGCAATTACTGACCTCATGTAGCTTGTTTTTGGACAGTGAGAGGAAGCTGGAGTGCCTGGAGAAAACACATGCATGAAAGAACATGCAAACTCCACACAGAGAGGTTCCAGCTGGGATTTGAATCTTCTCGCTGTGAGGTGAGAGTGCTAACCACTGCGCCACTGTGAAGTGCTAAGCTGGTTTCAAAGGGGAGCGGTTTCCCCTTAACCTCTAAGTTTAAAAGTCACATTTTACCATTTTATAAATAAAATAATGTCTATCTGCTGCCAGCGCAGTGGGGGATGGGATTTAAACCAGTCGTTTACATTTTTTTAGAGTCCAGATTTTGGGCTTCGGTTGTTGTCCTTTGTGTGGCAGGTGGGTGGAACCATGGGTGGATTCAATATATGAAGTCAATCACCTGTTTTAATAAATGTGTTAGGGTCGCCAGAATAAACTTCGGTCAGTGCAGCTAAACTACTCCCGTCCTCATTTTGGCCGTTTAAGCTTTTATGTTCAATGTAAATCTGTTCATTTTTATATGAAGAGAAAAAGAATAAAACTGTAGGTCCTTCCAGAAAACAGTTTAACAACTTAAAGTTGGGTGAATTGAAAGTTTGTAACTTAAACCTTTCGGTTAAACATATTAGTTAGTATGAAAAACCCTTTTCATTTCTATTTATCTTGCCCTGTTATTTGTCCAAAATGAATGAAACTGATTTATGTGAGTATGTGTAGGGTTTTTTTCTTCAGCTGACTGTTCTCCAGCACCGGGCCTCCTGATGTCATGCTTCATTTCTTTGCTGGGCTTTATTGTTCCTGAGGCTCTTCCTGTGCAACAGGAGGATGCCGTCTACTTCCACACACACACACACACACACATGCAACCTTCATGTGGGAAAGAATGAGTCCAGTCTGGATTCCCCAGTGTAACACTAGACAAGACATTCAATATCTCCAGTCTTCTCCGTCCAAACAGTGACTTGGCACAGACGGAGTGCAGGCCTGGAAAATCCCAGAGCTGCTGTAGAGTTTTTGGTGTGACCCGCTATTTTATTATAACAACTCCGTAAATGCTTACAGACCCACAACTTGGCCCACTCTGAGGAGGGATTTCAATCACTCCCGGTGAGCACACAAATGTAACAATATATGACAAAACAAACAAAAAATGTCAAGTTTCTCAGCCTGTACTTTTGTCCTTGGGAGTCAAACCCGGCTGGGATACAAAACTGAGCCTAAACCATGCTCTCACGCCCACACATCCGTACTGTATGCCATCAGTCATGAACAACGTGTATAAATGTGATGAAGTAGTTCAATTAGTTTAGTTAAAACCCTTTTTGTGCTCCACGGATGGGTTTTGTCTTTTTTGGATGTGCAGCACACGCCGCTGCCTCGCCGCTCGCCTTGGTTTTTGAGGGCACTTCACCAGCCTCAGAGGCTCAGAGGAAGGAAAAGAAAAAGAAGCTGAAAAGTCAGGAATGTATCCCACCTCTTTTCTCTCCCCTACCTCTTACATCTGGAAAATCAAAACTTGGCAGATTACAGTGGTGGCAACTGAAACCAGTTAGATACTGTCTGACTTCTCCTTCCTCCCTCCCTGAGGGCTCTTTGTCTTTCAGCACCTCTGAATGCCTGGATTCACTCTCACTTCACCTACTTCACAGACTTTTTTCCTCAACCACACTTTGCTGTTAAACTTAGTCTTGAATGTGTTTCTTGGCAAAGTTGGGAAAGTCAGTTTTTTGTGATTTGTCATTTTCACTCTCTCAGTCCCGTTTCCATCGTTGCCTTTGCCTAATATGTAGCTTTTACTTTTATTTGACCTTATTCCAACATGGTATTACAAAATAATTGACAGTCATTAATCTGCCCCTTGGAAATCTGCATTTGCAGTCCTGAATAATCAGATCCTGCTGTGATCCCCTTCCAGATCTTGGCCTTCGTTGTCTGAACTCATAATTAAGAGCTAGCGTTAGCCTACTAAAGTCACCTATGTCAATGCAAGCACTTCAGCAGAGTTTCCAGTTTGACCAACAACAATTTGGCCTCTTAGATTTTCCTTTAAAGATTTGTTACTGAAACAGACTTGAACACTAAAAAACACATTATGCATTACAACGTATCCTCTATGCTAACAGGTTGGTCTAAATACTGAAGTTTAACACGTTTGGAACTCTGCATTCTTGTCACAGTAAGGGAAGAACTGATGAGGCTCATATGGTGTTAGAAACAAAAACAAATGCAATGGATGCATTAGCCTTTGAATTATGCTGTGTTAGCTCCAGCTACGACAAAAGATCTTGTCTAAGAACTCAGAATTAGAGAGTTTATTTAAAGAATTACACTCAAGCATTTAGGTAAACAGAACCTAAGGTCCCAAAGTCCATTGTGTTCTGTTTAGCTGTGGAAGATCCAAAGTAGATTTAGATTTGAATATGTTTAAATAGTGTAAAAAGTGTATGCAGTTAAATTACTAAATGAAAAAAATATCATTATAAATGTAAATAATATATTAATTGGAAATAACTAAATATCACAATTTTAAAGTTGTATATTTATTCTCATATGACTTTAATAGACATCCTCAACTTTACATCTTCTCATTTCTATATATAGGCAGTCTATTTTGTCTATACAACTATTTTTTTAAAGTTAGTTTTAAATATATTTTTGAAATAATAATATTGAATGCACACACTCTACTGAAAGGGGGCTGCCAAAAAGGTAATCCAACCTGACTATGTTGGGTTTATAAATCCAGTTGAAGGAATCTTCAAAATCAAAGTGCCCAAAATGGTTCTAAGGGTGTGTCTAATTATAAATCAAGATAATAATAATCAAGATTCCGCCCTCCAATTGTAAGAGGGAACTTTTCTTATCATATTGTTTATTTCTTGATGGGAAATTAGCACTACAGTCCAAAAAAAACAAAAAAAGATTTTGATGTGACAATAAAGCATGTAGTTTTTTTTTTTAAATTGATTCACTCAGGTCTTGCTAAAATATTTAACTGTTATAAGGCTAAACAAGTCATGGCGGCTAGCAAAAGACCACAAAAGATTTACCAGAAACAAGTCCCCCTCTTTACCCTTTAACTTATGAGAGCATTTGAATTTGTTCCCAAAATGTTTCTTAACTCAAAAGTGGGACAAATGCATGCTGTGGTCATTTAACAACTTTACTTTTTTATTTCCTTAGGAGGGTCTTTGAGAGAAAAACATTACTGGTTATAATTTTTCATCTCCCTTATTTCCAGCCAGTGTCTCTCAGCTCCCTCTGCTTTTGTTTGATTTGGCCAATGCCTGTGCTGGGAAAACGATCCTCCCCACTAAGTCCATTCATGGATGACCATGTTGATTCCTTTAACGAGAGCAGAGTGAAGTGGAGCGGCCACATCTGCCAAGCAGTTCTCACATCTGGTTTAAGGATCAGCTCCTCGCACGGTCATCAAGGCACGTTCTCTGAGACATGAAATCACATGAGATCCAGGAACACAAAAAAGACTCCATGGTGTTGAAAGAATTTCCTTTTTGCAAGTCATTTAATCTCTAAACTGTTACAGATAGATTTTTTTTTTTTAACATTTCTTTGAGTATGATTTCTTGTTGTATCTCAAAGACCAACCATCTGATGGTCATTCATCTGGAAGGTTTACCAGTCAAATCTGCTGGGATAAGACCAACAGACCTCTCTAACTTCAGTTTTCTAAACTTGAAGCTTCACAGAAACGTTCAGACGAAGTTGGTCTGTGGGATTTAGAACGGAGATGAAGAGTTAAACAGTAAAAGGAAAAGTTGAACAAAGTAAAAGGCTGCCCTCTAGTGTCAAATCCATGATTTGCACAATACTGGAAAGAGTATCAACACATCTGTTGATCTTATGAAAGACTTCCTAAAACTGGATAGTTTGTAGATTCTTTCAGTGTTTTTTTTTTTTTTTATTTTGTCCTGAAACTATGGATGCTATTTAGCATTTGGCTAAATAATAACAGGGTGTATCACTCCTTATTAGAATAAAAATGTACTTTTTTGTTTTAAAACTAATTGAAACGTTCACTTCTCTGAACAACTGCAACCTTTTTATTTTCTATTGTTCTGGTAGGAAACATAAAAAACTTGATCATCCCTTGTGCTATCCTAGGCACTTCATTTCTGCTACCTTCAGCTCTGCTTCCTGTCTTTTCCTAAGTGCCACTGTCTCTAGGGCGAACAACATGGATGGTCTCCTTTCATCCGAGCTTCCATCACACCTGACACTTTTCTCCACCCTGCCCTCTCTTCCTCCCTTCTTTTCCACTCCAGTCTTCTGGACTGTTGAGATACTTCAAATCCTGCAGCTTCTTAACCTCACTCCTCCACTTGGGTCCCTCTCATTCACACACATGTACTCCGACTCGCTGTAGCTATCCTCCACCTGCTCCCTGCTCTCACTACAAATCAGTTTGGGTTGCAAACATGAATCCTTATTGTGTTCTCAAAAATCTCTGCTGATGATCACAGTCTAATTTCATTGCAAATGGGTGAGTGTCATGTCTTCAACCTTGGGATGTTATAATGAATCATTTAACCCTTGTGCTATCTTGTGGGGTCAAAATGACCCCACCCTTACATTGACGTGTTCTCCCTACAATGACAAAAGTGGATAAGAGTGGAGAGGATTTCATGTAATCCATTGAACCAGTGAAGATCACAAATCATTGAAGAAAAAAGGTTCAGCGCACTGTCTAGTGGGTCTAGATGACCCAACTCCCAATGTTAGGATAGCACAAGGGCTAACCATCAAATGAATTAATACACTGATGTTGATTATGGCTATTTGCCAACCAAGCTGTGCATTTCAAAAGCCTTTATCAAATACAAGAATTGCAATCACAAAACAATGTTTTGCCCTTTATTCATGAAAGCATCATGTACAAGAATCCCAGCCATTTGTGCTATAAACTGTTGATCTGTGGAACACATGCTTCGTTTTGCACCGACCTTCAAAAAGTGGCTCTGAGATTCTCTACATTTCTTTGGATCTAACTAAGATGTTTCTCTGCTTCAATAGCAAACAGTTCAACTGTTGGATATCTTAGTTAATTATTATAGCCTCAATTATCATGGTGACCCTAATTCCATTATCTTTCCAGAGAAAACCTCGTAATAGATGATCCATTGTGAAATGTTAAGACTGTGTTTATTTGTTCATTATTAACATTATTAAAGTGTAAAAATAAAAGTGAAACACACATGACGTTTTGGCAACGTTGATCATCCAGCTATAGAAACATTTCAGCAGTAGCACCTTTAGCTGAAAAGATAAACGACAATTCAAGTTGGGTTCTAGACGTTCTTTGGCTCCAATCAGGTGAAAGCTTAATCAGTCGGTCACAGCATTTACCAGTACTAATGAGAACTTACCGTTTCAGGAGACCGTTAAAGCAAAGAAGCAAGAGAGAACATTTGAAAAGGATGCATTCAAATATTCTATTAATAAGAATTTAGTGCCCTAAAGAAAAGCAGCAGAGATAAACATAACAGGCAGGACATCATTTAGAGGACTGTCAGATTCATCCTATTAATGCTTTCATTTTAAGACCAATGTGGCTAATTAAATATGAATATAATCCAAGGCATATCACTGTACATATGTGCCATTCATCCTGTACTACGTACAGCACCATTCTAACAGACATTCAAAAATATACAGGCAGAAGAAACAGAGAATGCAACAGCAGCATGCAGCACACTGAAGGAAACTATGGTCCAGAAGATTTTTAAATGCACCAAAAAAGAAAAGTCAAATGTTTTTTGTTTTGCTTTTTTGGATCCATCACAGCAGATTGTGCTCTTTACTGTATATGAGCTCCTTTAATCACCTTTCTGCAGTACAATGTGGTTTTAGCGACCAGTAAAACGACTAACAACAAATATTTAAGCCTCAAAACCCCAAACTGTAGGACTGAACAGCTTGGAGCGGCTCCTCTAGGCAGCCTTCTTGCAGACGTGGATGAAGTAGCAGGGCGGCTGGGAACGTCCCGGGACGTACGTCTGGAAATCTCCGTACACCCTGTGCTCCATCTTACCGCTAAAGGCCTCCTTCAAAAGCTCCCTGAAGTTGTCCAGGCGGTGGGGGTAATAGGACAGACGAAACTTGCTGCAGAACAAAAAAAAAAAAAAAAAAAAAAGGATTTTTCTTCTTTTTTTTCAACATCTATTCTTCTCAGGTAGATATTAAACTACATTTTTAATATCCTATAACAATTTCTATATAAAACAAAAATTCCTCAGTGCACCTGACTTCAGGAAGGTTGTTGTGCTCAGCCTGGGGCACGTGGATGGTGTAGTCCAGAGTGATCATGTGGGGTTTACTGTTGACCCACAGCACTGAGGTGGTGATGTCCTGCGTCAGGTCGCTCTGCAACAACACAGTCATGAAAAAATCTTTACAGTTTAGAACCAAAAATGACTGCTTCAGAAAATATTGTCATTTTGATGATAAATGAGAGGGAAAATATGGAATTTTCTCTGTTTTTATTTTGACACAAATAGAAGCACCATTGAAAGTAGGAGTTTGAGCTAATTTCTAAAAAATAGTAAGTTTCCATTTAGGACTGAAACCGCAGATAAAAGTTGGTTCTTTAGAACTACAAACAACCCAAACTCATGATGTTACGACACGGATATTTCAAGTTTTCATTTTGAAATTAATCATTACTGCATGCTAGTCACTCTCACTTTTGCTATTTTCTTGCTGTTCAAATGTTTAATAAGCACAACGTTTACTTAAAATATGAATATAAATATGAATTGTGTGGGCGGCTGTGGTGCAGCAGTAGGGCAGTCGTCTCATGATCGTAAGATTGCAGGTTCGATTCCCGCCTTGCAGGCCCATGTGTCGAAGTGTCCTTGGGCAAGACACTGAACCCCACCTTGCCTCTGGTGGGAGGTTGGCGCCAGTGTGTGAATGTGTGTGTGAATGTGTGTGTGCATGGGTGAATGGGACTGTGACTGTAAAGTGCTTTGGGCCTTCGTAAGAAGGTAGAAAGCGCTATTTAAATATACACCATTTACCATGAATTTAAAAGTATGAATGACTTTAGATGTCAAGAAAACTGTGATTCAAATTGTTTAGGTTTTTTGTTGTTAGGCCCCATAATACTGTTTGTAATTAAAATCAACAACAAATGGTTGAAAAATTATAAAATTACAAAAAAAACCCATTAAATATGGATTATTCTGATTCAGTGTGAACACCTCTGTAGGACCATGTTGACACAGAACGGTTGTTTTTGTCGCCTCAGTCACTGAAATTTGATCTGAAGTTTATATAATAAATACTGGAGGTCATGCGAATGAACTGATCTGTGAAAAGCAGAGCCACACTTTTCAAAGTTGCAATCGTTTCTAAATCAAAACAAAAGAAATGAATTAAAAGGAAACAAAGAACAAAGTTCAACAGATTTCTGCAAAGATGCCACTCCTGGTTCTGTTTTTTCTTCAGCTGCCTTTGAAGGTGAGTCATGCTTTCATCAGACTGATCATAAGTGGCGAAACACTTTCAGAAACAAGTTTTTAATTCCAGTTGCTATGACGAAACATCAAGACAATTCCCCTGGATGAATGAGAACGTTCACCAACATGTCCTAAACTGTTTTTATTATGTACTTGGGACTTTTTAACGCCCAGATTCTCCCTTTTTTGGCACAATAGTCTGACCTTGCACTGTGTTTTTTCAAGCTAATTTTCTTAAAAAAAAAAAAAAAAGAGAAAAAAAAATCTATTTCATTTTTAACCTTCGCACCTTATAGTAAATATTTTTGCCTTGCGGTGCCTGTCCTGTCTCCAGAATGTAGTCATAGTTACGATGGTCGATGATGAGGATGCCTCCTGGCCTCACCATGCTGGCAATGTTATGAAGCGCCAACTTCTGGTCACTTTGGTCCCCTGCAAGCCACAGCCACACCAAGATCAGTCAGCAAAAGTGTACATTTGTTACTTTAGAGGTTTCCTCACATTTCCAGAAACTTTTCTTTTCAGCACAAGACAAAGGAGGATGACTCCATCATACCTTTGAAGTCTGGTAAATGAGCAAACGAGTTGCCCAGGCAGATGACGGCATCATAACCGTCTGCTGGTTTATGGATGTCTTCTTGCAATGTCAGCCAGTTGGCCTCTTCAATGACTGAGGACGGTAAAGAGCAGAACGGACGATGAAGACGGCGTTTGAAGGCGCAGAGATGAACGCAAACATGGCGGAACACAACAGTAGATCAAAATCTAAACTTTCCTACCCCACTGATCGAACGCAGACTCCTTTCTTCTGTCCCATCTGGCCTTCAGTGCATACTTGAGCATTTTGTCACTGGCATCCACACTCACCATGTTGAAGCCCTCCTCCACCAGCATGATGGAGTCAACTCTGAAAAACAAAATGAGATTCAACTGTTTTTCACTGATGCAGACATGCATTTTCTTTTGTGTGTCAGAAGATCCACAACAGTGAAATATGTCCGACACAAGAGGCCTTCAGCTCTTATCTGTCTGCTGAGCTGTTGGACGGGACAAGTAAAACATGAATAAATAACATTTGTGGCCTCTAACTGGACACGTGCAGAATTGTCTGTGTAGAGCGTCTCTGCAGCTTTGATTCAAGTTCAAACTGCAAAAACCTTCTAAACATACTAAGCGGTTTAAATAGATTGTTTTCTCATGATAAAGGACATATATGAAGAAAGTTAGGCTTAGAATTGCATTCATAAGTTTTTACATTTGTATTATGATGAATCAGCAGCAGGTGAAAAAAATGCTGTATGAAAAAGATTGTATTTGTGACATCGAAAATACATTGGGTGGGGCACAAGCTCCTTGCTCTGCTCTATTCTGATGCCTCCCCCTGCAGCTAAATAGATCCATGGACGTCTTTGTTTTCCTCATTCCAGCATCTGGCTCTAATCTAAACGGCTGGATAGCTCCAACGCCCTTTTTGTTGTACCGGTAATGTCAGGTTTCTCACTGTATTATAGTTTGGGCTAAACTCTGTTCATGCTCTGGACAGACAAGAGCTGGCAGGGTTTTAGCCACAACACCTGCAAATGTAAACACGTCATTTGTTTTCATAGTGGAAAATAGATTCCGGCGTTAAGATGTTAAAAATAATACTCATTATAAAAGAAACGTTAGGAAAACAAGAAGCAGGGGCGCCAAATGATCACTTTAATGGCAAATAATTACAGACAAACCAACGCATTATTTTTGAATCGCCTTAATACTATTTTTAATCTATAAAAACTAAAACAAAAAACATCCTGTTTACTTGCATGAATGTTTCATTTAAACTCAGCTGAAAATGTGCCTTGCATTGCTCTCAGGTCTTGGTGTCACATTGACTGTCTTCATACAGTAAAGTCCTGTATGCGGCACGCACTGCTGTGACATCATCAATGTGCGACTTTGTAGTTCTTAACAGAACTAACCTGAAACAACACCACAACTATTATTTATTATGTAAGGGATAAAGCCCGACATAAAATAATACATTTATGAAATAACCGAGGGGCTGATCACATCAGACACTAAATTCTGGAATAAGGTATGTCAACATATATATTATAATATTAATAACTTTCTTAGAAAAGTGATCTAACTGTTTGGGTTAAATTAGAGAGATTCAGACCCAACGTTTTGTTCTGTTTTTATCCCATAATTGCTTGAGATAAAAAAAAAAAAAAAAAAAAAAAAAAACTCTTGGTGGTGTAAAGTAATAGTTGGTAATGTGTTATAGTAAAAACTTCATAAAACCATTGTTTTGTTGTTGTAGTATTTTGATCCTTTACTGCGCTAAATTATCAAAAATGTCTCAAAATTAGGCTTTTCATAGCAATCAGTAGGTTTGATTAAAATTGATTAATTAGATTATTAATTACAGTTCATGATGAATTAATTGTACAAAAACATGAATCACATGACAGCACTAACAAGAAGTGGGGCTAAACTTAAAACTAGAAAAAGAAGGGAAAAAATTTTGACTTTAAAATCTTGCTCCAAGTCAGTACTGGGTTTTCTTTGTAACAAAAATACAGCGGTACAGGGGTTTCAAGAGAGGAGTGCCGATATGAAATCCAAAATTAGCAGTAGGATCAAAAACACTGTCAAAAAAAATAAATAAAAAAGCTCCTGCAGGAAGAATTCTGAATTAGATAACAAAAATGTTTCTCTTTAAATCATAATAATTAATAGGGGTGTGTCTAGTCTAGTAATATGATACACATCGCAATACGTGTCTCACGCAAATTAAGATATATTTATTCTTAAACAGTCAACATTGTCCGATTTACACCACAAAAATTTTTCAGTGTAAGAAAAATAAAAACATAAAATGAATGTGCCTTAACCAATAAGGTTCTGTAGGTGGTCTCATAACAAAAACAACGAGCTGCTTCTGCTGAGATCTTTGTGCGGTGTAGAGCTGCTCATAGAAAGCGGGCGGTGCTGCCATGTCGGGGATTTAAGTGGAACACAAGAGACAGACGCGAAATAAGTATTGCCTAGTGAAACATCGCAATATATCCCCGAGTCGATTTTTTCCTATACCACTAATAAATGATGTAGACAATACTGAAAAATTGAAAAGTACAACCTACAAGTTCAAGTGAAATGTCAGCCCTGAGGACAGTACAGCCCCACAAATCATTCATTCCAGACCACCAAAAATAGTATCACAAGAAACCTCATTCCACGTTGACCGTGTTTACGTCGACCAGGATTGTCATGCTGCTCAGATCCATGCTTAACAATCCACAAGTGAGTTTGTTACACTTTCAGAAGGACTTTGAGTGAAATGAACATTGAACAACACTTTTTTTTTTTTTTTTAAATCGCATTTCGTTTTAGGTTCTTTTTTTAATTAGGTGACTAGAGCTTTGAGCAGTGAGGTTAGGACTATTCTGCTCAGTGTGGCCTTGATGCTGACACACTGCACTGATAGGCTATCAGCGCAGACAAGCAGGAACCAGTCAAAACCCCCTGCAACCACAAACACATGAGAAAACTAAACAAGAGGACATTGCGGTGCTTTGCTAGTGATCCAATCCCAGCTTTCCAAAAAGTCCAGCTAGAATGCAGCCAGCGGTAGAGAAAACATCTGCAACTCTGCACTTTTCATTCATTCTTTTTTGGCCTGATCCAGATTCTGTCCACAGTTAAAAAGGTCAGCAAATGTAAACAGTGGAAGCAACGACAACATTCATGGTTCCAGTTACTTATTGTGTAATAACAAATGACATAAAAATATATATTAAAAAGCATAACTTATAAATTAATAACGATTTTAAAAAAATATATATATAACTTAAAGGCCTTCTATTATTCGTACTCACATATGAGATCATCTACACTTAATGTTAAGTTGTCGTGCCTTTATGCGCATGCGTGATAGAAAGAAAAACGAGTTTTATGGTGACAGCTCGAGTGGGCCTCATACCCTGTCCCGCAGGCTACATCCAGCACGCTTCGTACCCCATGTTGCTTCAGAAGCGACACCACCCAGCTTTTGTACTCCTGCGTCCTGCTCTGGGTGTCTCCGATATACAGCTCCCACACCTTCGCTGCTTTCCCATCGGCGTACTGGTCAGGCAGCCCCTCTGCGGCTACACCGAGAGACCGGGTCCGAAACACACTGTCTACCGACATGCTGCTGCTTGTAGCTCCTCTTCGCTCGAACAGCACCACAAGTATGAAGTAGTTAAATAAAAAATGCACTTAAAAGAAGCGTTTTATCTGAAAAGTATCCTCCCGTCATGCTAGCGGTGTTTTTTATTTCTACAACCAACGGAGGGACAAACTTTAAACCAATGACGTTCATGAACGGAATGACGCCTCCTCTGTGATTGGACAAAATCTACCAGAACGGCCTCTTCACTGTTCTAGTGGATATTTTTCCCTTATGTTTACCTCGCAGGACATCTTAATACCATGAAACATTAGATATTTAGTCACTTAACTTATACGACAGATACTTAATCACGTTTATTCTTTTTTGATGGTGCGTTAAAAAGTTTTTGCGTATTAAATTAGCCTTTAAAGTCTAAGAGTTTCAACCTGTCAGACACTAATTGGGGTTTTACAAACACCAAATCATTTAATCATTTAGCACGTATGTTAACGGTTTCGACATTGCTTGCGAAATACGTAGCACGTGCTAAATTATTGTAATTTTTGCAGATCAAGTGACACCAATTTACTTTGGTACACATATTTAAATAAAATTAGAGTTAATGTATCAAAGAATAAAGGTTTAAATAGCTCAAAATATCACATATTTGTCGATTGCTTTTTTCCTCCGCTTGTAAAGTGAACTCCTCCTGCTGTGATTGGTCCACCAAGTTCAAACGTTTCATTTTTCTGGCCACAGTCAGGTAAAGTCAGACAAAGCCGGTGCAAGCTAGGTTAAGTTTGTACTAGCCAGGGAAGTAACTGCGCTCTCTGGCAAGCACTCTAACATGCTTATTTTCTGAAGAAGTTAAACAGAGGTCATACAAGATGGAAAAAAGGGAAAACAATCTCTTGAAAACAAACCTTTAAAATGTCAGGTTTGCTTAGCAAAATATGTAAAGATTTAGGTAAATATAGAAATTATAATCCGTAAGTGAGTCAGAAAAGCTCATGTTTTTCATTTACATCATACATTTTTCAACTAATTGATAAACTATACATTTATTCCAGCAATTCACGTCTAAAAGATGATCAATTTACCTTTATTTTCTACTTAGAAAACAACAACTTTAAGTTCCAGTCTTTACCCACATGTTGCCTTTATTCAGAGATTTATTTTATGACCAACATTCTGCTGCACAACTATGGACGCCCATATGTCTCATAATTCAAAATAAAAGTCAATACCAGAAATGTTTTTTCATTTTCACAATGAAGCTGTGTTCGTTGACTCAAAATGAATAAATAATAATAATAAATAAAAAAAATGTTGTTTGACGTTTCATTTTTTTTAAAGTTCTTTAGTGTGTTTAGTGTGTTCTTTAGTGTTCTTTAATGTGTACCAAAATTCAATTAGAAATATATCTCTAATTTGACAGTTAAATTGGATTAACACAAATGCCTTTTAATTTTCTACAACACCGCTCATTCTGTGACATAATTAAAGCAATAATGCAAACAGTGATGAAAGCCAGGCAAGGAAAAAATCCCTGAACTTTTCTTTGAGCGATACGGCGGAGCGACGGCCACTAAGCGTCCGTAAGCTAGGGCCGAGGGCCCGAAGCTGGAAGCGGGGGGTCTGGGGGGGCTTGGGTTGTGTAAGGCCTGACCAAGGCCCTCCCGCAACTTGTACGAGGCTGTTGTTCTTTCCATATGCAGTCTACTAAGGACTTGACTATCCCTAGCCATTTCCTTGGCATAGGAGATCAGGTGAGATACTAATCTTAGTGGTTAACCCTGCTCTGCCGGAAACGCCAGCGTCCTGCCTTCAGCATGGGAAAGCAAGCAAGCAAAATGGCATTTTGTGGCAGATATCAACATTTCCCCCAAAAAAGACTTCGGCAATTATACTACAAGACAAACCAGTTTTTATTTTTTTTCGAGGGAGGAGCCGTTTTTTGAAGAGCAGCCAGAACCTTAGAATTAACAGAAGAGGCGCTGCATCCTGGGTCAACTCAGTGGTTTGTGGAGTGGCTTGTGAAGAAGAAGCTCCTCCAATGTTGGCCTGCAGTGTGGGAGTGAAGCCAAACATTTTTCCAGGAATGCCTTGCAATCTATGAAAATGAATAATAAAAGGATGAAGCTGACAGATGCAGGGATTCATCCACTCAGTTAAGTGGGGAAGTTATTCATTTATTTATTTATTTTACCTTTAGACAGCTCCGCACGGATCTTCAAGTCCTTCCTAAAGAATTTCTTTGCCTGGAAAGGACGTTCATGTAGCAGTTCAAACATTATCACTCCAACCTGCCACACCGTGGTGGACCCGGCTGAGGAGGAGTGACAATGTTTAAACTCAGAGGGGGTCTCGACAAGTCATTCTTGAAAACCACACAAACAAGTAACACATTTTCTTCCCAGTTTTATGTCTTTCTGTCAGCTGTTCCCAGCTCAGTTATTGGATCACTGTGTCACTATGCATCCTTTTTTTTACTCTGAAATTCAAATTTCAGAAATAAAAGGAAAACTCCTTTAACTATACCCTATCTGCCCCCCCAAGGAGTAAAAATAGTGCAAAACTGAAGCAGAAGGCTGATCACTCACTCCAGATGTATTTGTATGTAGTGTCCATCTTCGTCAAACCGTGAGGCGAACACGCGGGACAGTTGAGCTGGTCTCTATCAGGATGTTTTCCATTTTTTTATTCTGATGGAAGATTTCCTTGTCTTTCAGCTCTTTAGCAACTTTAACTAGCTGTTCCAGAATGATCTGAGGAAGACAGAAGATACAGAACACTGAAAAAAAAAACACATGGAAGAAGACCTCCTCCTCAGAGGGACAAAGAGAAAACAAATGTGAGCAGGTGGTCATGTCTGAACCTGGCTATCTTGGTCTGTTCTTCATCCAGCATTGGTTTTTGATTCTGTAGTCGAAACGGCATTCGACTGGGGTTGGTCTTTCCATGACTAAAATCAGATCGTCTTCGTGGTCCTAGTGGTCAAGCAGAGACACAGCGTCTGTGGTTCCCACTTCTCCATCAGCCGCCTTTTGCATTATGAGAACCTCTGTTGGTATCTGCTTGCCATCATCATCATCCTGTACAATGCCAGGAAAGTGTAAGATGAGGGTGAGAAGCTGCACAGGTAAGACTTCAGGTGAGCACCAGTGGTTGCAGCTAAACTTACTGGTTGTCTTAAGACCTTTGATTGACTAATATATTTGATCTCGACCTGTAAGACACAACAGAGCTTTAGTGAGCATTTCCCTCCTGATCTGCTCCATCAAGAGCTTCTCTATATCACACTTACTGGGAAACGATCAGAAACAAGAAAGCCAGCATAAATGAACCCGTAGCCACCTTCTCCCAGCAGGCCCTGCTTCTCGTACTTTACTGCAGAGACACACCAGATTAGTTCAGTTATGACTGTGAGGAAAAGATATTTCAACAGGATTTTAATGTTCTCCTTCACTTATTAAGAAATCTGACTATTATTTTCACCTTCAAAATAGTTTCTGTTGCTGGCATCTTGTTCTGTCTCACTTTTGCTGGAATCTAATGAAAAGAGCAGGCACACATTTCATAAACTGTAAAGAAGAAGTAACCAGAAATTGAAAGGATTCTATTTTCTTCTGAGGGACAAAAATGAAAGGTTCTGTAAATTAATTAAATGTCACAGTTTCCTCCCAGACAGTCAGAACAGCTTCAGAAGATCTGTTAAAGGACTGCATGAAATTATTGCTTTAATTTTTTACTTTCTTTCAAATATTACTGAGTATTCGTGTTAAATCATTCTTTCTACTTTGATATTTTATTTTAACGTTTAAAGCAATGTGTTAAAACTATTTAAAGTTTATGTAAAAACACAGAGACCCAAACGTTATCTGTATTTGCCAAACTTTTGAAAAATGTCTGTCTTAAATGGAAATAACTGACAATCGATTTGATATTTTCTGTTCCTTACTGAATGTGGGCTTAATAGAAGCACTGGCGTTTCTTACTGTGCAAATGATACTTAAATATGTGGAATTTTAAAAATGTACATGAAAACAAAATTTTGATTTTATATGACTTTTTTTGTCTTTTTAGGTTTATTGAACACATAATGTTTTTAGCAAGAGTCTGAAATTTTATTTGTGAAAATTGTTTGCAGAAGATTAGCTTTAAAACATTTGGACTCATACATTTTTCCTATGATATATTTGACCAAATAACATATTTTTTTGTAAATGTTTCTCAAATACATTTTAATAAAAACACAATTTGTTTTACTTTTATTAATGATCCTCCTGTTAGTCTGAGTTCAAACCAGCTACTAAGGTCAAATGTTTAGTGCAGAAATCGGTTTGTTTTCAGTGAGAAAAAACAATAGTGTAATAATCATCTTACCACTATTAGAGTCCGGGGGTAGTGGAGTGCTACAAGGAGAAAGTTTCCTTATTTTCTTTGCAGTCACCCCTTCAGGAGAGTAGTTTAACTTCTTTTTCTGGATGTGGTCAAATCATCTTTAGCCATAGATGATGATTCTTGAACCACAGTGTTGAAAGGCTCTAAAAAAAGCAACACAAGAACAAGAACTGTTAGGATACACAAACCTGAAAATGGGTTCACTTAGGAGACATCTGGGTCAAAAGAACAATTCACTGCTTACACACCTGTGTCATGGGAACATATTACGTTTTATGATGATGATTGGACAGTCACATAGCACTTTAGTATTTATAAATCAGATGACTTTGAGTATTACTGACTAATAGTGTGAAATACTGAAATAATAGCCTAATTATATTTATTAATATCAAATTATTAAAGCCTATGATTTTTCAAAGCCACACCAGAGCAATCAAGTCACTTTTTGTCTGGTGAGGGGCTGCTGACCCCGCATTATTCACACATATGCAAGAAAACATTAGAAGACCTAGAAATCCTTTTAAAACTGCTATTATAGCAGAGGAAGGCTTTTATTCAAAGTAAACAATCTGTGGGTCTTTGATCCGTCCTCAAGCAGTAACATTAAGCGTCTTCATTGTCCAAAACAACAGGCACACATTTACAAAGAAGGCAAAAAAAGAAGCAGATGTTGCTGATGATAGCAATTATCTCACTGGAATGCAATAATAAAGCATAACCAGTATTATTATTTATTTTATTTAAGTTTAAATTTTTGCATATTTAGATACTTTTTTTTATTTGAATCTATGTGTGTAATAAAAAATACACTCACTTTGCTTGATCCCAACCATTTTTTGCACCCATTCGGTGTTATGACAGATTAGCCGCTCCTGTTTGGAGCGAGCACTTACTATAAGTCATCGCCCCGCCTCCCCCCTGGAAATGCTGACTGGAAATGAATTATCCAACAGTTTTTGCGCGGTGGATGTGAAAACGAAAATGCAATCCCATCTTTGCATTTTCGCCTTAATGTCACAGAATGAGCGATGTTGAAGAAGAAAATGAAAAAGCATTTTAGAGGAATGATTTTTTTATTTTATTTTTGAGTCAATTGATGCAGTTATATTGTGAAATTGAAAAAGCATTTAGGTTAATGCATTTTAATTGTCAAATCTTATATTATTGAATTTTGATAAACATTTACTGGAGACATTTTTGAAAATGAAATGTCAAATACCATTTTCTTTATCATTTTAATGAAGTGACAGAATGAGCCACCACTCATTCTGAAGAATAAAAAGAAAAAGCCGTTTGGCGGGTTGATTTTTCATTTTATTTTTGAGTCTACGACTGCAGCTTCATTGTGAAAATAAAAAAAATTTTTTTTCCAGTATTGACTCTTATTTTGAGTTATGAGACACACACTGTATTCTTCCATACGCAACAGCCTTATCTTGTTTGTTTCCTGTGTTTGAAGAAAGCTGCAAGAACATTCACTCTGGTCTATATTGAGCATGGCGCACTAAACAATGTTCAAAGGTTACCTTGAAGCATCTGTAGCTGTGAATTATTAGACCGATTTGATCAGTAATGATTGTTTCCTTCTTTGTAGACTACAGCAGGTTATTAGAGTATAGTAAACTTAATGTAACTGACTTTATCTAGCTTTTATAAAACACTTTCTTATCAGTTTCTGTTTTATGGATTCACAAACACATTTTTGGCTCATCTTATCTTTGAACACAAGCTTAAAACACTAATGTCTCTGGGCCAACTTTAGCTTTTTCTTTTTATATCTAAGGTATACTTTTGTCAGTTATTAAAACACTGGATTGCAGGGCAAAAATCTAAATGATTCTTTGGAAAATACTGTCAGGCAAAGAAAGTAGATGTTTTTAATTAGTTTTAGATTCTGCAGCCATCATTAATCAGTGAAATGCTTTAATAGTAGTAGACTTTTTGTTTGTTTTGCTGCTCTCAATTGAGACTTTTTCTATTGGGTGTGTCAGACTGTGTATTTACATTGAATGGAAAGTGTGCCGGACGTCTTCCCGCACAGTGAAACATGAAGCCTGTAAGGGTCAGGAAGGGGGTTTACTGTCTCAGCCTGACATCCTACCAAGAGTTGGATCACTGCTGCCTCCTTGCGACTATAGGAGAAAACAAAAGACTAATAAAAAACAATGTAAAAAATTCTTTGAACAAAAATCTTAAACCTGTTTCGTATTGACACAGCCTGCATAAAAACCTTCTGGTAGCTTTATTTGTTTGACACATATACAATAGAAAGAACTTAACAAAAATACAAGAATACATACACCTTTTAAACAGGAAAAACCTTTAAATGGCGTTGAAAAATAAACTTGGCAAAAATGGCAAAATCTATAGTTTTGACTATTTTCATTTCCTGTGTCTTTTAATGAAACCTGTGATAAAAGAAAATACGTTTTTTTCTTGCTCTATTTAAATGGGAGCTGCATAAAAAAAACGTAGGACTTGGTTTTTTTTTTTTCAACAACAGGTTTTTAGTCTACCAAATGTAAAAGTTGCAGGCAGATTTATGTTGTACAGATTTGTGTAATCAGGACTTTTATTTTGTGAGCAATAACTGGCTACCACTTTTTTTTTGTTTAATGTTTTTTTCTTGAGTATAAAATAAACAAGATTTGTTTTAGTACTGACACATAATTTTTTGTCATTGTGAGGTAAAAATGCAGCTCTGCGGTTTGTTTATTTATTTCAATATTTTATATTATTTATTGCTTCTTTTAAAAAAAAATGTGTTTTACATTAGTGATGAGACAATTAAGAATTTCTGGTAAATGTATTTCAACCAAAATTATCTTCTTGAAGATCAAAATGACACTTCCAGATGAGATCTCAAAGAGGGGTTGTTTTCAAAAAGCCTGTATTTAATATTTCATTTTTTTAGGCTTTCTGTAGTTCGCTCAGAAGAACAGTAGGTGTCAGTAAAAGTGTTTGCTTTGTAAATAAATACTAAGACCACTATTTGTCTGAACTCAAATAAAAAAAATTTAAAGAAAGAGCGTAAAAAAGGAACAGCTTTATCATTATTAAGAGGAGGTCTTTGAATGTTTGCTCTTGTCTGCATTAATCAATTCTTTGTGCTTTTTTGTTTGTTTTTGTATGCAAGTTTGAGCACGGTACATTAAGTCTAAAACAGATTCCCTCTATAACTTTATGCATTTTGATCCTGAAGACGATTGAAAAAAAAAAAAAAAAAACTGACACCAGTCCAGTGTGTTGAGTCTAATACTAGAGTAACAAAATGAGCCCTTCAAGAATAAACTAAGGAAGATAGCATTAAGTTTATTCCTACAGTTTGGACACTTTTCAGTTTCCCAAAATACATCTGATGCAAAACATGGATAAATAAAGCATTTTACCATTTACAATTCAGGATATGATTTAATTCTGCTTTTTAAATTTCATTTGACCGTGAAGGACAGCAGAAGATTTTTGATGTTTTTGGTTTCTTCAAAGGGGATTATTTTGAATAACTCTGAGGTCAAACACTGAAGCAACCTAAAGCAGCTACACTGACTCCAATAACTCAGGTGAAAATACCAAAAATTGTGACATGTTGTAAAATGAATAATCTAGATCAGTGTTTTTCAACCAGTGTGCCGTGGGAGATTGTCAAGTGTGCCGTGGGAAATTGCCCTCATTAACTGATCTAGAAACATTTCCCATCTCCAGGATATCAGCTCTGTGTTCATCCAAACAGGCCCTGATAAAACACTGAGTAATTAAGAACATAAAAGATCATCAAATAATGTTTTCTTTGTGTGTATTTGATTCTAAGAAAGACATTTTGATACTGATTTTGGTACTGCGATTTAGCTACAACTAATCACATGTCATTAGTCTGACCAATCAGAAGTGGTTAAAGTCTTAACTTCCTTGTTCCAATTTAGCTCAAAAACTCGCTCAGTTCTAACAAAAATACCAGCTAAAGCTCGTCTTTAGCAGTGTAGCTTTCCACAGAATCCGGTATCAGACCGTGGAACAAGTGAACAAAACAATGAAGCTCAGAGACGCTGGTCTTTCTGCCCTTTTACGTCCGATTTCACACTACATCTCCCATGATGCATTGGCTTAAAGGGACAGCATCTCAGCGTACAATGAGTCTTCCTTGTTATACCTCTTGAAACCAAAAAGAACACGCATCAAACAAATTTTAATTTTCGAACGTAAATTTTATTTCATCTCTTAGAAAAAACAGCTGCAACTTCCTGCTTTTTCTGCCACAATTATCACACAAATGCACTTGAGATTGGGGGGAGGGGGGGTCTGGCCATCAATACAGACAATGAGTTTCTGCTTTATTTTTTTTTTGGATGCTGGTGTGCCGCAGGATTTTTGTCACGGTTAAAGTTTGCCGTGGCTCAAAAAAGGTTGAAAAACACTGATCTAGATTGTATTTCTGAAAGATTTTCTCAAAAATTGCAAAAAGAAAACCTAAAAATCTTAAGATTTAAAAAAAAAAATCTAACATCCAGAACTGCATTTATACTCATCACAGTGGTTTTTACTCAATTAGTAATTTTCGAGCTTATATATCATTTTATTTAAATACTCATAAATTGCAAATATGTCTGACATCACGACTTCCCTCTCTATAAAGCAGTTTGAGCTCGTCTGTTTTTGCCAAAATATTAAATAAAACTTCAGACACATTTACTGTCTAAAAGATCCTACTTTGGACATGTTCGCACATCTGCCAATTATCTTGAGTTTTCTGGTTTGTTTATTTACTTAACCCTTGTGCTATCCTAGGCACTTTACCGTTGGGAGTTGGGTCATCTAGACCCACTAGACAGTGCACTGAACCTTTTTTCTTAATGATTTGTGATCTTCACTGGTTCAATGGGTTACATGAAATTTTTCCACATTTATCCGCCTTTGTCATGGTAGGGAGAACACGTCAAAGTATGGGTGGGGTCATCTAAGATAGCACAAGGGTTTTAAGCTTTGCTAGATTTGTTTTCTCCTGAAAGACAAAAAAAGAAATACGACAACCAGATAGAAATCACAATATAGTTGATCCATTTGAAGTGACAAAAAGTAACAAAAAATGATACACAACCAAATAAAGTTAGTTTCATCCTCTTGTCTTGACACACCTTAAGCTCTTGGCGTAGCACAATTCTTTTAAGAAACAATGGAAAAGATATGTGAACCAATCACATTAATAATGAAAAGCATTTTTGTTAACACTATAAGGTCAGTTTTGCACCCTGCTTAACACTGATTGTTTTCTAAAGGAGAAGTGGGCTGCTGGGTGAAGTTTAGCTCTCTGTTTCTTTGTTTCTTCACAACATAAAGTCTGATAACAAATATGGTGACAACCACTGTGACTGCAACAGCAACCCAAACCCAGAGGAAAGCTCCTGCAGGCACAGAGGAGCTCTTCATGGGGTTGTTTTTGGTGGCCGGCTTAACGAACCCTGTGGCCGGGGTGGAAGAGACCGAACTCTCACCGTCCTCTGCTTTGATGATGCATTTGTCGTTTTTGGCCAGAACAAATCCTTCTCGGCAGGAGCACTTATAGCTCCCGAATGTGTTTATGCACATTTGATGACACCAGTTTGATTCACATTCATTTATATCCACACAGAAGTTTTCATCTTCTATATATCCTTCAGGACAGGAGCATGAACTGTCCATGTTTCCTTCACAGACTTTTTGGCATCTCTCCTCGGCGCAGTGCTTTTTGCAACTCCTGGGCTTGCTGCTGTCAGGGAGGAATCCTTTGAAACAGGAGCAAGCAAAACCGCCCTTGACATCGTTGCAAAAATGCTCACATGGACCGTTTTTGCAGCTTTCGGAGCTTTGAAAAACTACCACTCCAGGTAAAGTGTGAGCCATGCAAGCATCTTTGAGGTTCGTCTTGCACAAAAAACCGTCAGTCTTGTCTGAGCACAGCTTCTCTGTCCATTTGCGATGTACGGACAGGGATATGCATTGTTGAGAGCAGAGCTCAGTGCTGCTTTCCCAGTTGATGAAGCCTGGTATAAACATTTTGCCGTGGTTACCGGAGGTCCACTCATAGCCTCTGAGTGGAGCTGAGAGGTTGCTGCAAGCTCCTGCTGGTAGACGCAGTCCCATCCAGAAATTTCCAAACCAGTCCTTGCTCACAGAGTCCAACATTTTCTTATCCATTTCAGACTGAAAGGTCAGCAGCTCTCCATTGCTGTCGCGGCATGCCTTCTCCGCTGTGTTAAAATCCACTCTCTGCTGGTTAAAAGTTATGCACTCATCCTGTCTGCAGTGAAGCTTGCAGATGCCAGGTGGATTTGTTGAAAACCCCAACTTAAAAGACAAGAAAAACACTAGTGACAACAACTTGGTCATTGTAATTATCTTCAAACAACGTTGGCTGCAAGCTGCTGTTTTAGGTTAAGACCATTCTCTGGCTTTCGAGGCTGTAGAGTCCAACTCCGGAAACAGAGTCCCTCAGGAGAAGGAAGGAAACCAGATAAAGTGGAACTACTAACCCTGGTATTTTTCCAAAGCCCTGAAACATTTCACACTAGTATCCGTGCATTGTGTTTGGGTGAAGTACAACATGTAAAACAAACAATGACACTGCAGAAAAGTTAACAACAAAATTAGAAAATGCAATAAAAGTGTGAGGTTTGGTACATTTGATCAAGCAGTTTCTTAAGTAAAGTCCTTCCCCTGCCCCAAAGATTAGCCACAGAGGGGAAAAACCCTCCAGCTTCCTGTTTGAGGCTGGTATCACTGAATTCAAGTCAGTTCATCAAGTAACCACTAGGGGGTACTTTACACAATGACGTCAGCCTCAATGTAGTATTAAGCTTCACAACTGAAATTAATAAGCTTAAAACTTTTTTCCCCTCTGTGGATACTTTTACCTTAATGTTCCAAAAAGGTTATCAGTTTAATTTAGAAAAACTATTCTAAAATATACTCAAAAATTGATCTAAAGTTTGTTTAAAACATTAAATTAAGTGATCTGAAAAGGTTCAGCTATCTGGCTTTTTCCCCCCCTCCTCCTATGTTGACGTTTTAGGAAAGGCCTGGGTTTTGGTGACATCATATCCTGCCAAGATGGGAATGGCCGTGGTGCAGAGAAACTGAGTTCAAAATGGCTCACTGTGGGTTATGATTATGCTGTGCTCAACTACACACTAGTCAGAAATAATGACATAAACTGTTTTTCTCTTGTGTAGAGGCTGTAACCTAGGATGAGAGTCTGCAACCTTAAGAGCCCTTCGGGTTGATTTCTCACTGACTATAGCACAGTAAAAGTCACAAAGTTTTACTTCATCATTTAGAAACAGAATGCTATTTTTACTATCATGACACATGTAAATGAAATGCTGTTTTTAGCATTATTAAAACATACAGACAAAATCGTCTTTTTTCAAAATATGAAACAGTTTATAAGTTTTGATAGAGGTTTACATAAATTCCTTTTAAAATAAAAGACACAATGTGTCACATGGGATCATCTCAATGCAGCAAATGTAGCTGTAGGGAGTGTGACATCAGCAGTGATTTAACCCTTGTGCTATCCTATGGGGTCAAGATGACCACTGACATGTTATCCCTACCATGACAAAGGTGGATAAAGGCGGCGAGGATTTCATCCATGAACACCAGTGAAGATCACAAATCACTGAAGAAAAAGGTTCAGCGCACTGACCTCCAACAGATTTTCTGTGGTACATGACACACAAAATGTTTTACTTTAACTTGTGATACATACTGGCCTTCAACTGTTTGTGAATGAGTTAAAAAAAAAAGTTTAAAGTTAGTTTACTTAACTTTATTTGTTACTTAATTGTTACTGTACAGATACTTTTTGAAGTTAAAAACTTTTTTTTTTATCTTTCTTTAACCAGAGAGTCACAGTGGAGGGGTAAAAGAGCCACATGTGGCTTGAAAGCCGCAGGTTGCAGACCCCTGTCCTAGGAAGTCCTGGGTTACCTCTCTGTACCCCTGCAACACTAGCCTTCCATTAGCAAAAGTTAGTCTATTTAAGTGTACTACAAGCCTATACTAAAAATAAAGTAAGATACTTACTTTACTTTTTATATACTGTCTATAAGTTGTAAACTTGCGGCAATTAGGTTTGCAGAAGTATTCAGTGAATACATTTCTTAAACTGCACGCACATGGTCTATAGTATATTTGCTATATTTATACTCAAATATAACTAATAAAAAAGTTTCAGTGTATCTTTTGCTAAGAGTTTGCTTATGTCACACTCTGAGCATTGATGTCAACATTCTACACTGTAATGGATTTAACTGTTGTTAAGGCTTTTTACATAGATTTACCATTGACAAGAAAATTAAGGGTTTGCACATGTTTTAATTACCAGAGTGGATTTTCTGCATGGAAAAACACACTGTTCTTCTTTTTTTTTTTTAGGAATGGATTATTTTTAATTTGACTCATACTCGTTACTCAACAAATTGACTCAAAACAGAAACAAAACCTATTCTATGGTTTGGCATGGAACAGTTTGTTGAATAAACTGGACTAAACGAGTTAAATAAATCACATTTTAGAGATCAAATGAGTAAACCTAAGGGATGGCTCAATAACCCTGGTCCTCCTAATTTTTCCCTACTTTATTTTCCAGTTGCCCCTGCCGTAATTGCACCTGATAATCTGAATTTGTCGGTTCGTTGTTGACCGAACCTGATCCAGTAAATCTGCAGCAGCAGTTTAGCAAAAGTTGTGACCTTTAGTATAGTCATTGTAAACCCAGTACATTACATTTATTTATTTTTTAAAAGTGAATTATTATTTTTTTTTGCTATCTGATGATAAAATAACCTTACTTTTATCTACACATCCTGCTGTAAATTTTATAATCTTTTACACAAGTCTGAAGCTTTATGTAAATAAATGAGCTCAACATGTCTTTGTCTTCTAAACAAAAGGTTTCCTATTTTGATTTAGTTTGTGAGATAAGATGCTTAGGGAGCAATCACAAGATTTTAAAATCTTTATTAGTGACATTATAAAAATAAACACTTCAGTCATCCATATTTACATCTCAGTGGTCATACTATTAAAATAGCTGGAACCTTTCAGTTCTGACAAAGAACTCCCCACACCCTTATTATTCCCCTCGTGTAGAAACAGGAAGCAGTTAAAAGCAACATTTATTTGCACTTGTGTTCCTGCTAGATATGCAAAAAGCTTCCATGGTGCTACAGCTCCAAGGAAGAGTGAGGAAACTGTTTTTTTTTTCTAGTGAATTTGCAAAAAACACCAAAAGACACACAACGGATGAATGCAGTGGAATGTGTAACAATCAAGAGATAAAGTTGTGTATTCTGAAAACTTTACACAAATATACAGTTAATATGAAATAAGGAAGTCATATACGACTTATGCAACTGTAGACAACAGTGAAATAAAAATTATTATTTACATTTGTTTCAAGAGTTGTCAACAAATTGCAGATTTTAAATCTTTGCAACCTTTGGGTCACCCATGTGCATTACAGACTCGATAAAAGGAAACCTGACAACAGCTCTGCAAAAGCAGAGCGGCAGTATAAATTATATAAATAAATGCAGAAAGTCTTTCTGTCCATTTCAGGTCATAGATCATCAGTCATGATGGACTCATACAGTTTCTCTAAACGGGGGTCCAAACCAGAGGACACCCAGCAGTACCCATCTGCTGAGGTGTTCTTCTTGACCTCCTTTTTGGAGCGACTGCACCGATAAACCACAATAAACAGAGTGACCGCAACCAAAACGAGGAGAGGAACGACAGACCCGAGGATGCAGATGAGCACCCTGGATTTGGCGGCTTTGGCTTCGCTTGTTGACACATTGGTGCGGTGATTAGCGTCTGTGGCGTTAATAACTACCGGCGCCGCCAAATTAACGTGAGGGGACTGATGCTGCAGCTCCACTGTGGTTAATGTCAGGGACTGTGTGGCGTTCTCGTGCGACTCTTCATCACCTGAGCTTTCTGCTGCGACTGACGTGGAAGGTTCTTTAGTTGTTTCTTTGTTCACCTGGGGATCTCTGCACTCGAAGTTGCCTATAGTATTGACGCATGCAAATCCAGGTAAACAAAGGTTATACATGCACTCATTAACATCAGCACAGGAGCGCCCATCACTCGATAAAGCAAAGCCATCATTGCAGCTGCAGGAGAACGATCCGGCGTAGTTTAAGCAGCTGTGCTCACATGTGGATGTCTTGCACTCGTCTATGTCTTTGCATTCTCCGTCCAGCATTTCATAGCCGTCTCTGCACACACATGTATAATTGCCAGGCGTATTTATGCACTCATGCCCCTCACAGGTCTGCAACTGGCACTCGTCAATGTCGGAGCAAGTGCGCAGGTTTGCATCCAAGTGAAAACCATGCGGACATCTGCAGAAGAACCCTGACACCCCCATCACACACTGATACTCACAGGTATCGGGGCGACATAGATCTCCAATTCTGCAAGAAAATGCATCCTCATCCAAGTCATAACCATCTTTACAAGAACACAGAACCGAATCTCCGTCCTGTTGGCAGAGGTGTTCGCATCCACCATTGTTTATTTCGCAGCTTTGCATTTCCAACTTGCAAAAAGGGCCGGGATTGGTCCAGCTGAAAGAACCATCCAGCTCTGTGCACACAGAATAGTGGGACTGCTGGTCACTGCATGTAATTTCTGAGTATGTTCCCTTGGGAAGTAAGTTCATCTTGCTTTTTTGTGGGTTTTTTGAGAACGGTGCAATGTAGCTTATGTGTCCAGGTCCGAGCAGAGCCAAAGGCTGGCACATCCCCTGAAAATAAAACTTACATGTGTAAGAAGCGTGGCCTCCGCATCCTCTAGCCCTCCACTTTAGCTGATCTTGGATTGAAAAAGTGTAATCAATCATTACACATCTGTCTGTTGTGCATGTGAGAGGAGGATTTTTTTTCCAGTTAGAGTAGGAGGAATCTTCCTCCCCAGATACCCACTTGAACCCTCGGAGAGGCTTTCCGTGGACGACACAGTCCTTTTTGTGCAGCTTGAGTCCGATCCAAAACACTGGCGGCTTGCTGTGACTTTCCCTTTGGATACGTGAGAGAAGCAACCGCAACATGTCCTCTTCATGTTTGTCTCTGATGGTCATCAGCTGCCCACCGTTGTCTGTGCAGCTCTGATGGGCCTTGTCAAAATTTGCTTTCTCCATGTGAAAAGTGAAGCAGGTGTTAGAAGAGCACAGGGTTTCATGCTGGGATCCGAATAAAGCTTGAAAGGCGCCGATGAGCTGCAGACAGAGGATGAACAGCCTCATTTCTACACAAACGGGGAGAAAACTTCAGTAAAGTCCTAATTTTTCCAGCGTAAAACCAGTATGTGGTTCTTCAGTCGTAGCCAAAAAAACAACTGGTGAAAGCCTTTGACTAAGAGTCTTGGTCAAGCATCCTGTTTAGAGACCAAACTAAAGAAGGAAATCGTCTGTAGGAGAAGTTATGGGTCTTTTCTTTCTCCTCTGCAAACCAGTTCCGTTTTGAAAACAATGAAAAGCTGCAGAGTGTTTTGGCTGGTTCTCCAGATGTCTCCGGCCTCTGTAGACTCCCTTAAATGTACATGACCATAATAAATAGAGGGGGTCATGTTACCTGCTCTCTGAAAACCAGGGAAACAACCCAGGAACTGCCTGTGACCTTTGCTTTTGTCAATAATGACCCTCTCTATGACTTACTGTTAAAAAATAGCCTTAGCCTTAAAATTGAATTACAAATACACACCTATTAGATGCTTTTTTACACCAGAAAACTCTCACTAAGATCTCAGGAAGCGGGGTCGTCTTAGAGTAATTAATATTAGAAAGTTGTTCTGATGTTTTGAAATGAAATATGAGGCCAAATTATTAGGACTGTGGCTTCACATGTTTCCGGTTCTACGGCTGCAAACAGAAAATGATCTCAGGGCTAAACAAATTATTTCTTTAAAACAATTTTGACTTGAAATCTGTGAAAATATTAGTTTTTTAAAGTGAAATTTGAGAACCTGCAGTATTAGATTTTAAAAGAGCATTGCATCATGTTTTCCAGTAAATGTTAGTTATTGCTATAAAGTAACTGAAAAATGTGTTATATTTCCAACTTGATCATAAAAAGTAATTACCATACAGAAATGATCTTTTACATTTTTCTCTGAATTATGGGGTAAATGTGCTGGTCCAACGAGGCTCATTAACTATTTGTTTGGTATATCTCAACCGAAGGTGTCACAATTAGTTTTGTAGAACTGTTTTACACAAAAATATAAATCTGTATTTCTATTTTTTATTAAAAAGTCCATCAATCATGTACTTACATTTTTAACCTTTTATTTTGAATCTATTCTACCGGTCCCAGCTGCTCTTAAAAAGGAACTATTTATCTATTTTACTTGAACTCAGCAACGTAAACATTTTTAATTTGCAACATGGCTTTAGAGATATCCTTTCCCTATTCTGTATGAATGAATATTTCATTTTTTGTTTTTATATTTCTGTAAAGAGACAACCGGGTCTGCTGCTGTGTAGCATGTTGATCTGTGGTGTTTTGGACATGAATACACTGTTCTGAACTACGGTTGCCAAGAACAGTCTTGTAAATGCTGAGGCTTCCTTTGTGCCCCAACAACAATTGGTGGAAACTGAGTCAGACACTCCTCCACCCAGTGGGCTACACTCTCAGTCCCTACACTACAGTGTCTACTGTAAAACAACAACTGCCATTTAAAATCTAATTAGCAGATAACTGTCCAGACAGCCCTTATTTGGACAAAAAAAAAAAACTAAACATCTGAAAGTCTGAATCTAAATGAAACTGTGACTGTAAAGTGTCTTGGGCCTTCTAAGAGAGTAGAAAAGCACCACACAAGTACACAGCATTTACCATAGCACTTTTTTCATAGCCAGTTGCAGTGGATGCAAATTATTTTTCTCAGTAAAATTGCAGATGTAAAAAGCTTTGTTTGTTCTGAGTATTTTTTTGGGGAAGGTGGGTTTATCATTTTTTTAGGTATTGAAATATTTATAACTGGCCATGACTCAGCTGAAAAAAAGTCATAGGAAGTGGATTTATGACCAATATTACAATAGTTCTTTGTCCAATAAAAGCTCAATGTGAGATATGGAAGGGTTAATGGCCGAAGAAATATGCATTATGTAAGGGTTAATGGCCGACGAAGTGTGCGGTTATTACTTTTTAACGCACGACGTGGAAGCCTGAGCCAGAGGACGGTTGCTTCCGCGAAGTGCGTTATAAAGTAATAACCGCACACTTCGAAGGCCATTAACCCGCTTATACCATGGTCACTTACAAAAGCAATACATATTAACCAGGTTTTAGTCCTTAATTCTTGGTTTTTTTTTTCGATTTGGATCACTTTTCTCACAAACAGCGGACTATATGTTACGTGATGCGGCGCGATGCGCCGCGTCACGTAACATATAGTCCGCGTCGCGCAGCACCACCGCTGCAGTCAAGATTCGGCGATATATATATGCTGATCGTCCCGATGGATTGAATAAAGCATCAATTCAGAGGGAAAGTTAATCGCTTACCGCTTGTTTTTGCTCAGATGATGAAGCAAAAGGTTGTTTTACAGAAGCCGGCGCAGTGATACAAAACATTTAAGCTAGCCGACCGGAACTTCTTTTTTCACCGTGCGGTTATCATTTTTTAATGCATACCCAGCAGCCAATCAGAATCGAGTATTCACCCGGACCATGGTATAACAGAGATTAACGCACAACATGGAAGCCTGAGCCATCCAACGCGAAGTATGCATTTCTGAGAATCCATACTTTGAAGCCCATTAACCTGCTTATACCATGGTCACTTACAAAAGAAATAAATATTAACAGGATTTTAGTCCTTAATTCTTGTTAATTTTCCAATTTGGATCGCTGTGTTTTTCACAAAAAGCTGATTATTTGTTTCATGGTGCAGCTGCAGCACAGCTGCAGTCAAGATATCGTCACGATGGGTTAAATAAAGCATCAGATCAGAGAGAAATTCTATCTCTTACCACCGCTCGCCATTTTTATTGCACCCCTTATGTTAGGGTGGAGTTGTGAGGGGCTGGATGTTAGTGGGAGAGAGTGTAAACAAAGGGATGATGGGATGTAAAAAGAGGCTTACTTCCTTGCCAACAGTCCAGAGCACAACTCAGAGGTGCATTTCTTAAGAACTGCTGCCGCTTTGCAGAAACTATGCTCTAGTAAAAAACGTAGGTTTTTTGGTTTTGCCTAAAAAATGCAAGATCATACGTTAAAAACCACTGGGAACGCTTTTAAAATAGATCAAAATTTGACTGACAGGGACTTAAAAACTGCTTCCTAGGAGAAAACACTATGGGTGCACAGAGGATTGTTTTAAAACATGTGGGATCTCTTTAAGATACATCAAAACTAACACAAATAATACAATGTTAAAAGCAATTATTAGCTCATTTATTATTCTACATCACACTCAAGGATTAAAACGCACCTTTGTCAATTGTATTTTTATTTAACTTTTATAGTCCAAGTCTACTTTACAGCTACTACAAATAATAGTAATGATAATAATTTCTGCAAACAAAATGATAAAAAAGTACAGAGAACTATATGACAAAAAAAAGGTAATAAACCAGGTATTTTTCTTCTCCAAGTGAGACTGCTCAGACTGGATGCTGCCCTCAAGTGGTGATAACATGCTACAGCATGAACAGGTCTTTTTCTTTCCAAGCAGAAGCAGAGGATCATCAAGACAAAAATATAAGCAGAAGTGAGAAACTCCTTTTTGTAGATTATTATACAGCACTTTTCAAAAATACGTAATCTATTTAATAATCAAAAACTACTGAGACCCTTTATTTATGATGACAGGTTAATTGGAATGCATTATGGCTTTATTAGGCAAAAATAGTAATTGCTTTCCTTTAAATGATAAGATGCTGTGAAAGAAGAGGGAGGCACAAGACAAGACATGTTTTTTCATACCTGTCATTTTTATTGCCGGAAAAATAGAAAACGGATAATATTAGTTAGCTCCAGGCTCAGCTTGATGATGCGAGTTCTTTACAGGTTTTTAGAATGATCCAGGCTGTAGACAAAAATCCTCAAGCAAATCTAGCTGGATAAAGCTTGTCAAGACTCAAAAAGCAGCAAATACCTTCCCCCTGACATCTGAAGTAGTCATGCTTAAACAATCTTAACTTAATAGGACAGACTTGGCATCTTTTTTAGTCTAAAAACAAATAAAACAGAGAAATCCTTCGTTTCTGTTGCCACAGATATGAATCAAGATGAAACTGTGGCTGGTTTCAGATAACCTTCTAGGAAACTGTGTAAATCATTTAATGGCATCAGGCCTGTTAGAGCATGAAACTGTCTTCACAATACTCAAAATTTTACTCCACAATTATTTTTTACCAGTGAAAAGACACCATGCATTATTGTGTCACATTTGATTAAAACAAAAATGATTCATTTTGGCGGTTTAGAGGGTTTTCAGATTTTGCAGTAATCAAAAACTCTTTTTCCACTACAGATGTATTCAATTATTGGTAGGAAATAATATTTTTACAGATTTATTGAGTCCAAGAAGTCGTTATATTCCAGTGAAATGTTACCTGCTTGGCTTTATCACTTATAATAAGCAAGCTGTGATAGACTTTTTGCAGAGCAGCTCCCTACATGCAGCAGCTCCAAAAAACTACACCCTGATGAAAGATCTTATCAGGGAAAATAATGTGGAAAAATCTTTCTAGGTGCTTTGATTTTCCATTAAAAAAACAAATATGAGAGGTGATAAATGATGCTGTCTTCCTTAAAGAAACAATGTATTCCTATTATTGAAACAAGGACTAAAACAGTCTATGAACAACAAAAAGAATGTTTTGCAGCATTGAGGACTCCAGAAATTCAGGCATACCTTTAGGTGTTTTGATTGGACTTTTTTTTTTTCTTTTTCATAAAGAACAAACATAAAATCTTCTTTTATTCAACTTAAGCCATGAGACGGGAGGTTCCAAGTCAAAGGGGTTTTAATACTTGTTAAACAAAAGGCGCTACTGAGCAGGGAAACCAAACATAACAAACTGTCAGGGTAACAGGAAGAAGAAGAAGAAGAGTCAGAAGAAGAAGAAGAAGAAGAAGGGAATCAGACGGTCAGGTAAATGACAGAATGGACCATCACCAGAGGAAAACAGAGATAAGACTTAAATACAAACAGAACTGACAAGACTCAGGTGAAAATGATCAGGAGATATTGGACCAGGGAAGTAAAACTCAAAACTAATACATACAGGAAACCTTCAAAACAAAACAGAAAACAGAACTCAAATCATGAAAGAACAAAATAAAAGCAAAAACTAAGGCAAAAAAACCCTTAGTTTTTAAAAAAGATCTAAGGTAATGCAAGGAACTTGGTAACTTAAAAACATATATATGCACAATATAAAATCAGAAAAAGAACAAGTTTTGAAAAGAAGAGGATTTCTAAAGCAACCTTTAGTTAGAAGGCATGAAGGGTACAGTATGTCACACAATCCCACACGATGATACTGCACACATTAATACAACTTTTTTTTTTTTACATGATCTATTGTTACGTAACCAATTATGATGTGCCAAGAACTCACAATCTGATAGTGAAACCTTTTCTTGAATACTTTTATGTAAGTAATGAGTTTTGTGGTGGTTGATAATGCAGCATGTACGGTATTTCTCTTAACCCTGGATGTCAAGCTCCAGGCATCAAGGGCCAGTGCCTACATGTTTACCAGCTAATCTGCCATTGCAACTTCTTATTGGCTAAACACACCTGATTCAGGTATTCAGCAGTAGAAAAGGCAGGATTTCTAATAAAAAAGCGGCTGGATGCCGGCCCTGAAGGCCAGGAGTCTGTAACAGAACATTTAGGCCCACTGGCAGAATGTTGGTTTTCCCATGCACTTACTATTTAAATCAAATGGACATTATTTCTAATAAAGTTACTTTTTTTAATCGAGGGATTACATTCCAACAGTTTTTTGATCTTGTTTAAACTTAAAAAGGAAAGAGCCAATTTCCCAGGAAGTAAATACACAGAAACAGAGCTGCACTGCTGATCTTAATGTTCTGGAGAAATGGCCAATTTTTGTTACCCACTTTATTAACCTCCCCTCCCTCACTTCATTAGGAAGTTGAACAGCTCCCTCATCAGCTGGAGCACTATCCATCCATTAGAACCTGCGGAATTCCTTTCATGGTTACAGGGTCACTGGAGCCAACCGTGCTAGTGTAGGGTGAGGGCAGGACCCCACGCACACTCACAGTCACATCTAGGGGGCAATTTTGAGGCATCAGTTAACCTATGAAGCATTTTCTGGAATATGGGGGGAAGCCGGAGGGAGAAAACCTACACATGCATTAGGAGAACATGCAAACTCCACACAGAAAGGTCCCCCATTGATGTTCTGTTTCAAGTTCCCCCAGCCGGGACTTGAACCGAGTACATGGCCCCAGAGACACTTCTTGATTCACAGACCACTGAAAAGTCTCATGTCTGGTCCCTTGCTTGCATTGTTGCTGAGATGTTCCTTGGGTCTCCTTTCTACACTGCCAATAGTGATTTTGAGATGATCTGGAACTCATGGCTGCGTTCCAGACCATCTCTTAAATGCTGCATCCAAAACCAAAGATTTTTACTACAAAACCTTGAAAAAGCAGTGGCTTCTGAGAAGACCAAAAGAACATACAAACAGAATCCCTAAAGATGGCAGGTTTGTTTCAGCAGATAACTTTAGAAAACACCAACAGAAGTCAGAAATCTGTTCTGAGATCAAACAGATGAAGCTGGAACACTTTATTGGTCTGTTCAAGAGAAGGCTGTTATTGGATCTTGCAAACCGTATTCCTCTTCATCAAGTGCTTCAACATCCATTTATAACAGGTTACATGGATCTCCCAAGAAGCTCTGTAGGAAATGTTACCAGTTTTACTGGCCAGCAAAATCTGTCTTCATTAGAAAAAATAAAAGAGAAAGACAAACCGAACATGATCTCAGGACTAAACAAATGATTTATTTTAAACAAATTTGACTTCAAATCTGTAAAAATAATAGTTTTTTAAAGTGACATTTGAGAACCTGCAGTATTAGATTTTAAAAGAGCATTGCATCATGTTTGCCATCAAGTAAGTGAAAAAATATTTCATATATCCAACTTGATCATAAAAAATAATTATCATGCAGACATTTTCTTTTAAATTTTTCTCTGAATTATGGGGCAAATGTGCAGGTCCAAAGAGGCCCAGTAACTATTTGTTTGACATCTCTCAACCGAAGGTGTCACAATTAGTTGACACCTTCACCTTTGTTGAAGACAAAAAATAGAAATATGTATTTCCATTTTTTTATAAAAAGTCCAGCATTTTTATAATTTTTAAACTTACATTTTTAACCTTTTATTTTGAATCTATTCTACCTGTAATGTATCTATTTTACTTGAACTCAGCAACGTAAACATTTTTAATTTGCAACATGGCTTTAGAGATATCCTTTCCCTATTCTGTATGAATGAATATTTCATTTTTTGTTTTTATATTTCTGTAAAGAGACAACCAGGTCTGCTGCTGTGTAGCATGTTGATCTGTGGTGTTTTGGACTGAATACACTGTTCTGAACTGCGGCTGCCAAGAACAGTCTTGTAAATGCTGAGGCTTCCTTTGTGCCCCAACAACAATTGGTGGAAACTGAGTCAGACACTCCTCCACCCAGTGGGCTACACTCTCAGTCCCTACACTACAGTGTCTACTGTAAAACAACAACTGCCATTTAACATCTAATTAGCAGATAACTGTCCAGACAGCCCTTATTTGGACAAAAAAAACCCTAAACATCTGAAAGTCTAAATCTGAATGAAACTGTGACTGTAAAGTGTCTTGGGCCTTCTAAGAAAGTAGAAAAGCACCACACAAGTACACAGCATTTACCATAGCACTTTTTCATAGCCAGTTGCGGTGGATGCAGATTATTTTTCTCAGTAAAATTGCAGTTGTAAAAAGCTTTGTTTGTTCGCAGTATTTTTTTGGGGAATGTGGGTTTATCATTTTTTTATGTATTGAAATATTTATAACTGGTCATGACTCAGCTGAAAAAAAGTCATAGGAAGTGGATTTATGACCAATATTACAATAGTTCTTTGTCCAATAAAAGCTCAATGTGAGATATGGAAGGGTTAATGGCCGAAGACGTATGCATTATCAGAAATTAACAAACAACGTGGAAGCCTGAGCCATCCAACGCGAAGTATACATTTCTGAGAATCCATACTTTGAAGCCCATTAACCTGCTTATACCATGGTCACTTACAAAAGAAATAAATATTAACCGGTTTTTAGTCCTTAATTCTTGTTAGAGTTTCCAATTTGGATCGCTGTGTTTTCACAAAAAGCTGGTGATCATTTGTTTCATGGTGCAGCTTGCAGCACAGCTGCAGTCAGATATCGTCACGATGGGTTAAATGAAAGCATCAGATTCAGAGAGAATTTTATCTCTTACCACCGCTCGCCATTTTTATTGCACCCCTTATGTTAGGTTGGGGTTGGGTTAGTGGGAGAGAGTGTAAACAAAGGAATGATGGGATGTAAGAAGAGGCTTACTTCCTTGTCAACAGTCCAGAGCACAACTCAGAGGTACATTTCTTAAGAACTGCTGCCGCTTTGCAGAAACTATGCTCTAGAAAAAGACTTAGGTTTTTTGGTTTTGCCTAAAAAATGCAAAATCAGACGTTAAAGACTACTGGGAACGCTTTTAAAATAGATCAAAATTTGACTGACAGGGACTTTAAAACTGCTTCCTAGGAGAAAGCCCTGTCCCCTCAGCTGGGACTTGAACCAGGGGTCTTCTTGCTGTGAAGCAAGGGTGCTAGCCACTGCCCCACCGTGCAGCCCAATATGGCACAGTTTCTCCAAATCTACTCTATTCTGCATGAGTGGCCATCTTTGTCATTTAGGGAATTCAATATGAACAAACACCAGCTCAGGTGCTGCAAAACCTGTCTCACAGCCTTAACGGAAAACGATGTCTCTTATTTGGAAATGTAGCTTCGCGGAAACAGCAAACTCTTGTGTTTAAAGATTTCTTCCTGTTTGCATGTTGCATTAATTAAACCAAAAGCATTAATGAACTAATCTATTAAAAGTGACTCTGTTTTAATTTAATTCTGAACTCTAGTTATTCTTAAGCTTTTTGTTATGTTGTTTATACATTTTTGTCTCTGCTTCCTAATGTATTCCCTTTGGTAGCCCCCGCCTGTCCCCTTTTTCATGTCTTGTTTTACATCTATAGGTAAGATATGAATACGGACGAACACATGCATAGAACCCTGTGTATACTTCCCTCAGGCACGTATGGGAAACATGGTAGCAAGTTTATAGGCAGGAAACACACAGACAATCGTAATGCATCTGCAAGCGCGTCCAATCATTTGCAGGCAAACGCAGGTGAGCAGGCATCCAAACATGAACCTGATTCTCTAACATCCTTCTTTTTCAGTCACGTCCATGTTTAACTTGAGCTGTAACCCAAACACCAAAGGCTTTGGTTTCCTCTCTCCAGATCACAATCCACACTGTACTTTACAATTTTTAATACACAGAAAAATCTGTTCTGAAAGATGCCCGATGAAATTTGTTGGACCTGTTTTTCTAACCAGTGCTAGCAAACCACTTATCTTGTAGTAGAAACTAGGGTTTAACTAATGTTTGCATTGAGAAAAGCTCCTCAAACGTGCTGTTTGTGACCTCTGTTGATTTTTATTATACTAAAACTTTTTGGGAAAAAAGCAGTGAATGGCAGCAGAGACATTTTTGCTTCAATTATTCACATAAAAACAATCACATCTAAATTGAAATATTAAAGCTCTAAAAGCTAATACTGTCCAGGAGCATATTCTAGAACAGGGGAGTCAAACTCATTTTCACATCAGCATAGTGGTTGTCCTCAAAGGGCCAGATATAACTTCTATATGTAACTAAATGTAATGAAAAATAAATGTAACTACACCTTGATGTTAAATAACTCATTATTTATTTATTATAACTTTTTAAAGTGACAATTACAGTTGCATAGAAAACATGTGTTTGCTTGGTACTCTAGCATAAATCCTTTTAAATTGTGTCCGCTAATTAAAACCCACATAACTCCATTAATGAAGGATCAAATTGTCCAAATGAATAAAGAAAAATAACATCAAACTGAGCTAGAAAAGAACATGTCTTACACACGTAACACTTTACACAAAAAGGCTGCACACAGCCTTGCAAAAAATCGTACTTTCTTTTCTTCCTCAAATATATTTAGGGGTATTTCATCAAAAAGAATCTGTAGGTCTGCTTTAACAAGTACAGTTACAGGAGAATAAAAATGAATCCCTAAAATTGTAATGCACAATGTATCATTTCTCTCAGAGGCAGCCCCCTCCACACCCTAAAAAATCTGTTAAACATTGATGCCAATTTAGAGCTCCTACTTTTTTTTTCATGATGGAACTGATTATGGATGTTGCAGACAGAGACAAATTGGCAGGATAAAATCTCCCACAGACCAAAAAGAATGGGGAAATATGACAAAGTCGCAATAAACCTTGGAGTTTAATTATAGACAAATACTGTAGAAAACCCTAATAAAAGTTCTTTTCAGCATTAGTAATTGCACCTCAGTTAAAATCATTGTTGTTTTAATAATAGTAAAACTTTTAACAATAATAAAACTATTTCACTCTGCTGTTCCCATTTGCCAACATACCAAAGACCTCTGCCCTCCCCTCCCATACGGTTTGTAGCTCTGCCACTGCCTCCAGGTTATTAACATTTGCCATAAATGGCAGGATTCAGGTTAGATTACATCTTCTCAGAATTTTTTAGAGGAGCCAAGATTACTTTTGACATTTAGAGCCACTGAAACTCCTAATCAAAGGATGATGTTTTTTGTACCATTGCGGTTACATGACCTATTAAACTTTTGTGTTTGACTGCTCTGTGTTTGTCTTATGAGCCTTACATGCAAATTTTGTCAGAATGAATCCCTTCACTCAGTGCTTGCCTTGACTCGCCGATGCCAGTTGCCCCCATTCTCAGCAGAGAATGTTTTACCACAAAGAAAAAAACCCAAACCCCTCTTTATGAGGTGGGGGTGGATAAAAGCAGTTCAAAACTTACTGTCAGGTCTTATGTACGCTAATGCAACAACAGACAGATTAGACAAATAGTTTTTAAACTATTGCTGTTTATACCAATCACATTTCATTTACATGAAATCTGAATAAAAGTAAGACAAAATCTGATTGGTCCAGAGATACTTGATCACAATGTGACTTTTATTGATAAAAGGTTACATTTTTCTAAGGAAAACAGTTTACCTGCACTGCAAATACGTGGTGTTTATTTGCCCAACAACTGAAAACATAATTCAATCCACTTTTACAGTAATTGTCTGCCTTTAGTAACTTTCACCACAGACAACCTGAGGTGGAATGTCCCTAAAGGGGTTATATTTGGCAGTCAAATCCTTCTACACCTGAGGGGGAGTTGTTTTAGCTGAAAGCCAGAGTGGTTTCCAGAGAATTTTTCTTCTGTCATCATCTCTTCTCCAAAATACTTTTTAGAGCTATTATCTTCAACCAGAAATCAAAACAATGTACACTTTAAAACTTGTCTTAACTTTTACCACCAACTTTGTTTTCTTTATGTAACACAATAATAGTTCATAATGAAATAGGAAAAAAAACCTCACTTTGACATTTTAACATTGAAATCTTATTTCTCTTACATTTCAAAAACACTGAGGAAAAAGTCTATCCTGTGCTTAATCTGTGAAGGTTGCAGTCAGCTAAGAATGTCAACTTTATAAAGGCATTTTTTCCAAATGAACGGTCCATCTGTCCTCTCTGCTACAGTTAAGTGTACATTGACACGTACATCCACTGAAAATAGAGAGAATAACAGTCTGTATGTTTAATATTCCAGGTTTTGAGTAAAACTTAATACACTTTTTTTTTACCTCTGACTCCTGAAGGGTCATTGTTTTCCCATCAGACAGCTGTTTGAAGATTTCTGTTGAGAGGCACACATTCAAACTCCTTGAGCTTTAATAGTACCAGAACATTCGCAAACAAATCCATCTATTTTCTATTAACCCTTTTTGGGGTCACAGGGATGCTGGAGCCTATCCCAGCTACTGCTGGGCAAAGGTTGAATCAACATGGACAGATCACAAGGCTGTTGTAGGGTCACACATTCACTCCTAGGGATAATTTAAAATCCTAAATTAACCTACAAAACATTTTTTGAACTGTGGGGGGAAGCTGGAGTGCCTTTAGAAAACCCCACACATGCACAAAGTGAACTCCCCACAGAAATGTTCCAGCCAGGATTTGAAGAGGGGCCTTCTCAATGTGATAATCTGAGAGTGTTAACCACTACACCACCGTGGAGCCCTTCTCAGATAAATCGAATCAGAAATTCAGATCTAAGAAAATACACATAGAAATGTTTAAATAGATTGTAGGTTCACTTACTGCACATGCATTCTAAGCGCAGGATGAGGCTGATGAAGCTCTCCAGAGTCACATGACCAGAGGAAGCGCCGTAGCGCAGAGCCATCAGATTCAGCAGCTCGTCGTTGACCTTTATTCCTGAAAGGTGAAGGAGGAAGAACTTTTACCATGTGGTTCAGGCCCTCAAAGGAAGTTGCAGATCCTGTGGTTTTTAAAGTTTAGGCAGTTCATTCTTGGCAGATGTAATTTATTCAAGCAGAAGTAACATAATAGTATAAAAACTAAATCATCCTGTTACTCTAAAACATCAAAGAAACATGCTGTGGCTGGTTACAAAACTTACAAATCCAAAAAACTTCTCACTTTTAGGAGTTTTATTTCCTTCATTAAACAGTTATGACAGGAAATTTGGTGTTACTTTCTGTTTTGCTGACTATTTTTGGCTGAACTTCAGTTGTGCATATGATAATTAAAATGTTTGAGATTTCATTTTCTCCATAAAAACGTCAAGTAAAGACTTTTCACTTTATCTGAGCACTGATGTTTCTAATATTTGTTCAGTTCAGCTCCAAAGATTTTTTATCATCTGGTTTATTTCATCCATCAAGAGCAGAAGAAAAGCTCTCAAATACACATTTGTGCGTTTTTTATTTCATTTTTCAGGCAAAGTGAACTGAAATTATTGTACTAACTGCTGTTAACTACTTGTCTGATATTGTGATTGGCACTGTGATTAATCAGGTTCCTCTCATGACAACATATTCTAGGGCAGGGTTATCATGTGTTTCTGTCAGACAACTCTTGCAGTAAGAAATATTTATTTCCACATACTTAATATTCACATTCTTTAAGTTGGCATTCACATCTTTTTTGTTTTGGCATAAGGCTCTGTTCACTTCCATGATATAATTTTCCATAAAACTTTCAGGTAACAAAACCCCCTTTAAAGCAGCCCACAGGTGGAAGCCGGTGAGGAGGGAGGGGCGACGAATGAGCGCTGAAGGTAAGAAAGAGAATGAACAACTGCACACCTGGGCTTAAATAGGACGCTGAGCAGGTGAGTTAATTGACTGACCGCCCTGGGGTAGTAACCTGTAAAACACTGCCTAGTGTGCCTGCCTGCAAAATGCGATGGGGTCGCTTATTTAAAAGATTTTTGTTTTTTGTTTTCGTTTTTAATTATCAACATTCTTTTTTAATTTATCCTTCTTCAGTTTTATGGTAGTTGTTTTATATTTTACACTAAATTCCTAATGTTGTTGTAGGTTGCGGTCCACTTTTTCTATCACTTGAATGTCTGCACTAACAATTGCAAAAGAAAAACAAAAAAAAAACACATTAGATCCCCAAATTAATTGACCACTTCAGTTTACAAACTCTGGTCCAGACCAAACAGCACAGTGTGAATAAATCCCATCTTAGATTAGTTTTTTTTATGGCAATTCAGTTAAACCCTGGAGAAGCCAAGAACCATTTATTTCTGGATTTTTAAAGTTAATTTGACAAACAAACAAATAAAAAAATATTTAAAAATAAAATGTTGTAAATGTTGTAACAATATAAAAAGTTTGATAACAAATAATAAAAAAGTATAAAAAAGTATAATTTAAACCATTTAAAACGGCAGCCAAACTTCACCCGTTGGTTCTCCGGGGTTAAACTATATAATAATATAAGTTAGGTTTGTGGAAACCTTTACAACTGTTTTAACCTTTTTACTTCCAGTTCTAATTACATTTGATTAAAGTTCTCAGAGGCTGCAGGTTCCTGCAGAGGAGGAGTTTCACTTTGACCCATTCAGATCACACAACAGCCCGGGGTTATCTTGGTTGACACACTTTTTGCAGCTTTATGAAGTAAAGGTCATAACTCCAACTGAGAACAGGTGTGGTGCACTGAAGAATTCAATAAAAAAAAGGAAAAAACTGTTAGTATTGAGCATACCTGAAGCTATAATAGCGTTTCTTAGCTCACTGAGCGAAAGAGTTCCTGTCCGTGAAACATCTGTGTGAAAGAAAATGTCCTGCACAAAACACACTCATATCAATAATGTTACATGTAAGGTTTAAGGAAAAAGCAGCAATTTAATGACTGTTTTACAATCAATTTTTTTAAAACTGATTAAACTGGACGGGTTTTCTCTACCTTGAATGCAACAACTTTGTTCCACAGTCGCACAAACTCCTTGCTGTTCAGTCTGCCTGTTATTGATGACTGACAAATATGAAGGAAAAGTGTAAACAAGAATTATGCAGTGAATGGAGACAGATCAAAACTCCAATCATGTAAATTTCTCAGACACATAGGTCAAATGCAATTACAAAAAGTTTCAAGTGGCTGATGCAGAAACCTACAGGTTTGAAGCTGGTCTGACCTGCATGAAAAATATTTAACTAAAGAAAAATCAAAGACTTATTATTAAAACTAATTTTTAGACTTTTATATTAATTTTCATGACTTAAATTAGGGTGACAGAGTTGTTCCTTGTCAGAATAAAACAAAAAAGTGTCTAAATATTAAAGGGATACATCCATCAGGGCAACCATGCTGCGACAGGCATCGATGCTGAATCCTCCAGATTTTAAGTCCCCTGTAAAAAAAAAAAAAAAACAAAGAGGAAAAGAAGCGCAAAAAGTGCTGCTTAGGGCTCTAAAAACGGAGAACTCTGAACTCAAACCTTTCAGAATTTGGTCATTCAGGATCTTTTGGAGCTGCTCAGGATCCACTTCCTCATACTGGAAAGAAAGAACAAAAAAATAAAAACCTAAATTAAAGTTACCGTTGACATCATTCATTAGAACAATAGTGTGTTTTGGGTTGTGTAAAAATGAAAAACAAAAAAAAGTTTTTACAAGTGCATCTGTATCAAATAATAATTCTCAGCTGCCTGAATCGATTTTATGCTCTATGTCCTATCTCATTTTATAGTTGTGTTCCATCTCAAGTCTTTAGGTTGACAGATTACCTTGTTAGAGTGTTGCCTGAAAATTTGTTTCTTTTTTTCATCCTCTTCTGGATTTGTGACTCTTTTGGTCTGCAAAAATAAAAATAGAAAATAACCCAATTGAAAAAACGGAAAGTTAAAGTCTCTCTTATTAAAAAAAGCATTGTGCACCTTTTCAAACATTTTGGTGTTGTAGTCTCCAGAATTTTCACTGCAGAGAAAGATATTAATGCAGGACTTAATTCACTTTTCTCTGGTCTCAAGCTGGTTGAAAGTGTGCGCATACAAGCCGTGGGTCTCGATCTTGGAGTGGATGGTCAGGAGGAAAGAGGCGCTCTCATTTGGTTTGAAGGTGGACGGAATGATCAGGTACTCTCCGGGCTTCAGCCTGATAAACTCCATCACTTCGCGGGCGTTCATGAAAATTTTCGTCTGGGTTACAGGTCGGTGCGTGCTGAAAAACGAGGCTGGGAACTTCCCAATCTGAGCTTTGTACTGAAGAACCAAACCAACACATTGCTTTGAAACATGATTTAAAAAGTGGAAAAAGAAAAATAAGACAGAAACATTTTCTTACTTGTTGAGTCACCTTGAAGGAGGTCCATTGTGGTTATGTTGGAGTCAAAGAAGAACAAAGTTAAAATCATTTAAGTCATTTAGATTTTTTGTATCTATATCTAAATAAAATAAAATCACAACACTTTTTATTTGTAAATTAACAGCAAACTTTAAAACGTGCATTTCCTGCAAAATACAAATTTAACAGAAAGCTGAAGCAACTCACTGCACATACTGGAATTTGCTTAAGCATTAAAATAAACTTTTAAGTAACTAAGTGCCAAAAAAAGGCACAGGATTCCTGCACCTCATCAAAACTTTTAGAAAGAGATATTGACACAGCACTTTGGTTCTGAGACGTTCATTTTAGGTTTTTTATTGCAGCTTTTGAAAAGATGCAGGAAACTGTTTTTACATTTTCAGGTTAAGGTAACCAGTCTCCTCCTTTTGGATGAAATTATATGCAGTAAATAAGCTAAAGACTCATAAGTGCTAAAACTCTTAACGAACATTTCAAAAGACTCAAGTAAAGTATTAAAGTCTAAATTGTCAAAACAGAAATATTGATAATGGTAAAAGATTCTACAAACAAATAATGATACAAACTGCTAATAACTGTTTGGCTAAATTGACTTTGTTTCAAGATTGTGCAAAAAACAAACATCATCTTAACAAAACAAAAAAAAATCCTTCAACAATAAATATGCAGAGGAAAAGCTCCAAACATCCATACAATGTCAAAGAAATTAAAGTATGGCTTCAAAAACCATAGCCATAATGTCTGATTTAAAACTATTATTGTACGTGAATGCTGAAAGATTAAATATGTATATGATTTTTAAAGCTGAAAGTTGTCAAGAGTCTCAAAGAGCAAAAAGAATTTGAAGTTTTCTTTAGCACAAAACAACTAAACTATAAAGTTGGTAAAACCAGGAGTGCCAGAAGGAAAATCACGACTTTGCTGAACATTTTAAACAGAACAGCTAAGATGAGCTAAGAGTAGTAAACTACTTAATCATGCCAAGAAAAGGGCAGATGACTTGAAAAAAGTTTACAAAACTATGATTATATTCACGTTTTTTCCTGATAAAGTAATTAAAACATTTTTTTAAACTGTATTGAAAGTGACTTATCAACAGCAGATCCATGCTGTTCCTTAGCAAAAAATCCCAAAACTATTTGAGTCTGAATTGACAATACATTTTGCTTTTCAGTTGGGAAATTTGAAAATGTATTTTACAATTTCATTCAGTCATCATTCATTCATCTTCTTCTGTTTTGTCCCTTCGGGGTCACTGGGCTGCTGGAGCCTATCCTAGCTGTGGTCAAAGGCAGCGACATCCTGGACAGGTTGCCAGTCTGTCTGAAATGTTACAATTTCAGATTTTAGAAAAACTGTTACCTCAAAGATGGAAAATCCGATGTGCTGATTTTTCACCAGATGTCTCTTCCTCTTGTCAGGTTTTTGTATCAAAGACACAAACGTGTTTTTGCCATCAGCCTTCTCTGAATTTTCTCCAGAAATTTGTACTCTAAATTGAGGATTTGTCCAGAAAGTTTCTACAAGACACACAAAGACGGAATTTATTTTCAATGAACAAAAGCCAAATACCAGAAATCACAGCCGGGAAAGAAATCTGTTCAACCTCAACACTTGGAGACGAGCTGGTTCAGCATATTTACTTTTGTATATTTCTGTCCAGTAAGTGTCAGCACTGGTGTGCGAGGGACCACGACTTGTGCAAATACTTGAAAAAACTTTACAGCATGAAGAACAAGACAGAGCACTTTTATGTTAATAGTCTTCACGTAAAACTAGTTATTAAAAATTATTTATTAGAACTAAATTGGGAGTCAAAAATCTTGGAAACAGTTAGAAAATGTGGCATAAAGTATAAAAATAATTCATGTGAACATATGAACTGAAAAAGAATTTAAAAAAGTATGCTGTAAAGCAGGGGTCACCAACCCTGTGGGCGCCCGCGGGCGCAGGGTTGGTGACCCCTGCTTTACAGCACCTAATAATTACATTTTGCAGTGCTGCATTGTTACATTCCAGTTTTCCATTTTTTTCAGTTATTTTCCTATGTACTGCCTATTTTGTGCGTATAAGATAACTTTACAAACAATCTCTGTGCTTTGTGCTGTTTAAAATGAAACAGTAGAACTAGTTTATCTGTATTTCGAAGCAACGCCTTGAAGTTCATATGGTCCATGTAAATCTGCCAGCAATAAAAATACATTAAAACAAATTATTGCTGCAATTTACAGACCCATATTTAAAATGCTACCTTATCAATACATAAATTCAGCTCAAATTCATTTATTTTTAAGTTGTACAGTAATTAATTTAATATATACAACATAATTCAAACATCTGATATTGTGCAGGTAAAGAAGTTGGTGGAAGTTTTTATGTTCCATCCGATTCTGAATTTTTTTAGACCCTTGAATTTTCTTTCTGAATTTTTTAAAGAAGTTACAGTTGAGTCAACTGTAACTTCTATGGAAGGTCCAGGTGTGTAATGGACGGTCCATCACTGCAGTTGACAATCAAAACAAACATCAGAAAAGTCATTAAAACACTTCTGGCTGCATGATTTACAAAATGTGTAAACAGCTTCAATCCTTCTGTACACTCAGTTAAAAATGTATGCATTCTTGAGAAAAAACATGAGCCATTAACAAAGGTTAAATATTTGCATCTGCATGGCAGTGGCCATTCATCTGCATACCTTTGTTGTTCATGCAGCCTCCAGCAGTTGTTCCTGGAACCCAGCGGCCTTCGTACACGGATGTCTTCCACTGGCATGACGTCTCATCGAGGAAGCTTGGATTCATGCCGCAGATGTCAAGATCACTGTACAGCTTACAGAAGTCCTCCAGAGTCATCCTGTTAGAATCACCAACATATTTGAGTACAAAGGAAAGTTATGCTCACATTTGCCACTTGGCTTAAATGCTTACCAGAACTCTCCATCATCGTCAACAGCAAGGCACTTTTCCCGATCCTGAGGGCTCACAGTTTGCCACAAAGGGGACCTGTGGGACATTATCACACTTGAGAATTTTTACCAAAACCACAGCCATATTGTGAAGGCACTCTACTCACCGATCGCTCCAGTCTCCTATCCACTCTCCTGTGCGCCAGGGGTTCCATAAACGCACCAGGTTCACAGGTTTCCCACGACTCACCAACTGGCCAGCAAGTATTAGGTAAAATATTACAAACTTGGGTAAGGTTTTAGCATTCTGGAAATCCTTATTTCTCAGTTAGATTCAGTACCTGTATGACACCAGTCACAGTATAGGCATGTCCCAGCACCAGCCCATTTGGTGACAATGTGTTAGATGAAGTCTCCTTTATCAACACAAAAAAAATTAAATACAAAAAACCATCAGCAAACACTGAAAATGATAAAAACTGGATGTCTTTTAAAACAAACGTACTGAAAACAGAGTGGTAAAAATTGATCTTTGTATGAAATTTGAGGAAAAAAAGCTCAGAAGGGAAGATTTTTACAGCGTCTTTAATAAACTATAGCTTCTGCAAACAGAGAAGCCTGCTCAACCAGTAGAACAATCTTGACCCACATCAGCACTGACCGTGCAGTTACAGCCATATTGGTGCCACTGTGCTCCGCTGGTGAAAAAGTCTTATAGTCTGAATTTTTGTTATATGCCAATGATATGATCCTGTTTTTCCACTTTAACTACTCTAGGCTGTTGAATACTTGCAGTCTGCCTTCTCGATTGTTTGGTCTTACTTGCTGTCACTGATATTGACATTAAATGCTGAGAAAAATGAAGTCATGGTATTTTCAGTAGATACTTTATCAGTAAAAACTGCTTTAGGTAAATCCATAAAAGAAGCTTTAAGCTATAAGCACCTTGGATTTTTGTTAGACCAGGACTGGCCTTGTCAGGAACATGTTGCAAATGTGATCAAGCGGGGGGTGAAGCTTGGCTTCTGTTGCAGAAATACATCCAGTTTCTTCCTCAGAGCTTGCAAATTCCTGATGTCTACAAACTTTTTACCTTTGTTGGGCTGTGATGATGTTTTGTGTATGAAAGCTTCTAAAACATGCTATCAGTCTAAAACTGGGTTGTTTCACTCATCACTGTGAACTATACAGCAGAGGAAAGTGGCCTTGTTTGAATATGTGAAGGTATTCTCACTGTTCTAACGTATTAAAATTCTTTCCAACAAGAGCAAGAAGTTATGATCTTTGTTCAAGTGACTTTTATCATTTGCTTGTTCTCCTTAATAGTCACAGTCCAATTCACACACACGCACGCACGCACATACGCACACACACAAGGTGGCCTCTCTGCCTTGCACTGATGCCAATTTATAACCACCAGGAGCAATGTGGGGTTTGGTGTCTTGCCAAGGGTCACTTTGGCGGCAGGGTGGGGGCTGAGCCTGCGACCTTCCAGTCAGAGGTCGACTGCTCTACCTCTTCACCCCGGCTGCCCTACAAGCTTTTAGTTCTGCTGCATTTTCTGCCAAGAGCACCCTAAAGAGATGAAACTGACTTTTTTTATTCCACTTAGTGGTGTTTAGAATCTCTGTGGCTGGATGGCTCAGTTGGTTGGGTACAGGACTAGAATATGGGAAACCAAGGTTCATCTCCCAGGAGGAACGATGAGGCTCATCCAGTCAGGGTCCCCTAGCAAGACCCCCCATGCTACCTCACACAATGGAATCTAATTTGCTGTGGCAACCCCTGAAGGCATAAGCCAAAACATCAACAACTTTTTATAATCTTAAAAAAACATTGCTTAGGCCTGTGACATGTTAATCTGTTTGGTTTTTGTTGCCATTGTACTGTCAAATTGATCTTTTATGTATGATTTTGTAAAATAGCTGTTTAGGTTTATGACACATACTACTGATCTCTTGGTTAGGTCTTCCTTGATAAAGATCTCAATGAGTCTTTTGCTGCAAATAAAGGCTAAAAAAAATAAATTGACCAAAAAATTCCAAAAACATATTTTAAACGGAGGCCAGTGTTTCACCAAAATGAGAAAGTTCAATTTTTCAGCTACTAATAGAAGGTTGAGGTATTTAAGAATCGCACGGATGATTTCACTTTATTACAGTGTGCATTTTGGAATGTCCGGCTTAGGAATTTGCAGCAGAAAATACAGAAATCAATGACCATGTGTTTAAAAATCCTTAAATACTGGAAAAAATGAGGTTGAATTTTTACTTAGAAAATTCCTAAAGCTTGAAACCCAAATGCTGTTGTTGAGTTCATGCATCACATTACTAAATGGTCGTTGTCCATTTTTAAAAATGACTTTTGACTGTTTTTACCTGATATAAACATTTCAGGGACATAAAAGGAATTTAATTCATCTGCTAATAGTTCTGATCTGGCCAAAGCTTGTCTAAACCCTAATGGTTTAAAGGAACATACATGTGAGATACAATTAGGACAACCTGGCAATATTGAAATTATCTGGACTGAACTGGATTATAACAATTGTTATTTAAGCTGGATGCTAATTCTTTTGCTTTTTGTGTGGCATCATGAAATGACCTCAGCTATGGACTATATAGATAAACTAAACTGTATAGCATATTTAGCTATTTGGCATTATTTTCTTATAATAACCATGGAAACATCAAACATTGTTATAATTAGTTGCCAAGCATGGAGGTAACAGTTCGGGCTTGTTTTGTTTTTTGTAGTGGCTGATCGGAGCTTGAACAACCCTGTATACCAGAAAAAAAGCATTACACTTTTCAAATATAAGTCAATGACTGCACAAAACCGAGAAGTCACGCAAAGCTGTAAACAAACAAACAATTATTCTACTTAAGCAACTTTAGAAAACAAAAAAACAAAAACAGCAGGACAGGCTTACAGCAGCAAACAGAAAGCAGGAAATTCCAGCTTGTTGAACCTTGGTTTACAGTCACATCACAAACATGTTTTAACAAGTTTGAAAAAGAAAAGTTGTGGCCTTAAGGTTGGCATGAGTTTATGAGGAGCAAATTGTTTGTTGGAATTAATTTTCTGAGGCTTCTAAGGAGGTGGTTTGATCAAAATGTCAAAGAATCTTAAACATTTCTCAATAAACAGACTGATTAGTTTTACTCACCCCTTGATCTGTACCGCAGCACATCAGTACTCCAGATTTTCCAGCTCTGCACATCAGCTCCCACAGATTCTGAGGAGGCTCAGATAGCTGGATGTAAATGTGGACGCCACCTGTGAAGTCCATCATGGCTTCAGAAGGTGTTCCAGCTGTCATGTCAGTGTAGGAACCACAAACCCTAAAACAGGCGCATGTGTTTGTTGTGCTGTTGACATCACCGGAGCAAAGAGAAACGTCCTTTATGAAGCAAACAGAGTCCTTACTTGGCATAGGCTTTCTCCAGAAGAGCAGGCCAGAATTCATTCTGACTTTGCGATCGCACAAAGATTAATCTGCCGTTTAGGGTGGGCAGCTTATCATCAATGACCACATCCACCCATTTCCCAAACCTCCAGAACTGAAAGTATAAAGAGATGACAATAAACAGAATTAAAGGTACAACTTTGAACAAACTGAAGAGTAAAAAGGTTAATTAAAGCTAAAAAGGGTTCAACTTAAAATGTTTTTTTGAAAACACATTATTTTAGTAAAGTATTTTAGTTCTACCTAATCTCCCAATGTCTACATATAGAAATTAACATTAACCCTTGCATGTTAATAAAAATGCCTCAAATTTGTCCCTGTTGTTAATATTTTTTTGGCATAATTTACACATTTTGTTGTTTTTGCACAAGATTTTCTAACTCTGTAGTTCTTCAGAAATTCCAAAACACATCTGTAACCTATTAAACAAAACATTATTTGATTGTATTTGGAGGAAAAAATTTCATTACTTAAGCAAAATTTGTTTTGTGTAACACCAGAAAACATGGGGGCATGGATGTATTAACCTTTAAAACTTTAAACAACTCTTTTAAAATAAAGTGGTTAAGTAATTTATTGAAAGGGGAAGACAATATCTGGAATGCATTTCCCAAATATATATTTGACACACTGGGAGGCATTAAATTCTTGCTAAAATGTAATTGCAAAATTGAAAAATTACCCACAAAACTTTCAAACTTTTACAAACAAGCCCTGCTGGCCTGGAAACTCGTTTATAAACATAATTTTTCTCCAACAACTTGTTGTATTTGGAATAACAGTAATGTACAATACAAAAATAAATCACTTTTTTTCCTAGGTGGTATGATAATGATATTGTTTTAATCAGACAACTTTTCAATTCTCATGGACATCTTCTGATGTATGAAGAATTTCTTTTAAAATTCGGTATTCCTGCTCCGCCCAGAGAATATGCAATAGTGTTAGGTGCCATTTCCAACCAGTCTACTTCAACTGTTTAAAGGGATTTATAACACAAGTCAATTAAGAACCCAGACAATTTTTTCGGACAATGTGGATATTTGTGTTCATTCAGTTTCCAATAAACAAATAAGAAATCTTTTACATACCACAACCTTACCTGCTGGGAGGTTTTACTGGGAATCCAAATTTGTGGACATTAAATGGACTTATGCTTGGACTATTAGTAATAAATACTGTCTAAATATCAAAATAAAAGAGGTGTCCTTCAAAATATTGCATTGTATATATCCTACCAAAAAAACTTTGAGTAGATTTGTTGTGGACATGGACCTGTTTTGTTCATTCTGTGGAACTCAAGAGGAAACTATTTATCATCTGTTTGTGGACTGCAGACATACAAATAAGGTTTGGATTGAAGTGGGAAACTATATTAGAAATATAACTAAACAAACTGTTACATTTTTAGATAAAGACATTATTCTGGGTTACCTTAATGTCAAAGCAGACAAAGATTGTATCTTCATTACACAATTGTTTTTATTATTGGCAAAATTCCATATTCATAAAGCCAAATGGTCAAACTCCAAAACTAAATTCCAGCAGTTTTTGAGTGAAATCAATCAGTAATGTACCATTATCAAACACCTGTAAAACCAAAAAGCTTTTCGGACTAATTTAATTTTTGAAAGTTTTAAAATTTATTAAACCCCAAAGATTTTTGAAGTAAAAATTCTTTTTCTCTTATGTTGTATATGTATGTGTATATATGTATATACTTTTTCTTTTATTTCTTATATTTTTCTGCAATATGTACACATTTCAATTCCCCCTGAGACATTCACATTGTTATTGTATTATGTTGTTTGTCAATAAAGTATGAAAAAAAAACTCCACCGCGCCCCCCCTGCAATACCTCTGCGCCCCCCCTAGGGGGCGCGCCCCCCCAGTTTGGGAACCAATGCTGTAGTTTTAGATTTTTAAAACAATGTAGCACTCAAAACATGCTTTTCTGCTCCAAGAAAATATGGTGTTTTTTTTAACTTAAACTTAACTTAAAACAGGCCAAAAGATTCAACAACACTGCAAAATAAGGATAGATTTCAAGTCAAGCATTTGTTTTACTAGAAAAAATTAAAAATACATATTAAAAAAAAAGAAAAATAGAATCTAAATCCAGAAAAATAATTAAAAAAAAAGGTAGGAAAAAAATAAAAGGCTGAAACTGCATCATTTGTAAAATGAATTTTTGGGTGAGGGCACACAGTGATTTAGGAGTATCTTATAACGGATCACTAGAAACTAGCTGGTTTGCTTCCTTTATGGTGGGAAAAAAACCCTGAGTTGGGTCACCAGATGAGTGACACCTGCCCCAACTAATCTGCACTGACTGATAAGTGGGGTGTGTGTGGGAGGGTCTTGGGTGGGGTGGGTGGATGAGGTGTTTCCTGTCATCATGCAAAGTCCTTTCCACCCATTAAAGACATGACACTGACATGTGTTGTTATCACTTTCAGGTTGCAGGCATATTTTAATGCAGCAACCCTGGAGATCTACCACTCTGCCTGTGTTCTCCCTCTCCATTCCCTCTTCTCTGCGGACTCAGGTGTTTCCTCATTTTGATTGCCTGAAAACAGCTGATCAGCACCAAGAAGTGCAGTGGGAGCTGGAGAACAGGTTGAGGGGTAGACCTGGAGGATGAGGGTTGGGTAACTTTGCACTAATGGTTACACATTAGCTTCTGGATACAGTTTAAGGCTCTTTTCTTGGTTTACAAAATCTAAACTTATTCTTATCAATTTTACCCAAGGACTAATTTAAAAGACTAATGTAGATATTTATTTAATTGCATAAGCAGTAGATTAACTGATTTAATGACATCCATCACTGTCAACACTTTTTCATTTATTTTTTAAAAACTCCTGTGGATTTGTTCTGTAATAAAATGTTTAAAAGAATTATAATTAGCTCATCTGTTCTATTCAAGGACCAAACTGAAACAAATAAAAAAAAATGTAAAAAGTGGTTTGGAGTCTAAAAAAAGTTATTTTGCTGCTAATATTTACCCGGAAGTGAAACAATCCGCAATAGTTCTGGTCAAATGTTTGCTCAAGAGGAACCACCTGATTGAAAATTTTTTTTTGGAAGGTCAGAGCTCCAATCGATGCGAGAAACCAGCAGTTTCCTGGTAAATAGCAGAACAGAAAAAATGTCTGTAAATCAAATAGTAGGCACTTCATAAAGATATAATTAAAACAAAATAAGATTCTTCACCAACAGTTCCTTGACCAAAGTCAAACCTAGAGACCCCACGGACGACAAAGGAAGGATTAGCAGCAATTTTCTGGAACAGAAACAAAGCTGTCAGTGTAAAACGTTTTTTTTTTATCTTTAGATCAAAATCAGATATTTATTTTATTTTGCAAAAATATCAAGATTGTAGTCTGCTTTGGTTAAAAAGTACAATGTATCGATGTAGATCCTTTAAAGTATTCAAACATGTGAATTCCAGTTAATTCATCATCTATCCTAACAAAACTTCATACTTGCTTCTAAAATACTGAATACAAATCTCAGCACCACTTACTCCTGGTCTCAGCCATTCCACTTTGGCCAGGTCGGAGGGGCTCAGAACCCCCTCACCGATGGAGCTTCTTTGAGGTGGGAACGTGTCATCAAGGAACTTTACTCTTTGAGAGAGGCAGTACTTAGCCAGCTGCTGGAAGTCTTGGTCAAACACCCTGTAAGGGTTTGTCAGGCTCCCATAACCGTCCTGTATGTGACGAGCCTCCATGATGTTCAGACACACGCCGGGGGGAGGCATCGCTGCGATTTTCAGGTTCTGATCAGTGGAATATTAGACAAAAATAAATAAGAAAATTCCTTTAAACAGACTTTCCTGGGTTCATAAAACCAAACCTTAGTTTAGGCTTTCTTCGAAAAGACCTATTAGCCACCATTACATACTGAATTCTCTTTTTTTAATTGCAGTACATAGAAAAGGCTTGTTGTAATTTTCTGTGAAATGGTTTTACATTACCTCTTATGTATGCACAGCAACAAAGATATGAAACCATGAAAATAGAACTGAGATAAATGTTTTTAGTACTTTGTCATTATTCCTATAAATGGCAGGATACCCAAAAAACTTGAACTTGATTTCCTTTAAACTTCACTTAAAATGAAAGTTATTCGGTATTATAAACACTGTGTTTGCCATAAACAGTGACAGAGAAGTGTGAATGCCTGTCGCTACGCCATAATGCAGACCTAAAGGTTTTAGTCTGTATGGGATTAAGAAAGAACAGTCTTACCTTATGGATTCACAGAGGAGTGAAGAGAACGAGTATATGGGCTGAAAGGTGGAGGTAGGCTAAAGAGAAGGCTTGGTCACCTGGTGTTATGTACCTGTATTTGCTATACCCAAACATGTAAAACAGTTGAACAAAGTTCACCTGTGTTTATCTGCAGCACAATCCTCCCACTTCCTGCTTCTGTTAAACACAGAGAACAACAGAGAAACTGACGTTTTTTACAACCAGTTGTGTGTATCTCTATTGTATGATCACGTCCTCTTGGTGCTGCATCTTTTAGGCTTCTGTAGCATCTGTTCCATTGAGTAACACTAAAAGTAGAGGACTCTTTATTTGATCTAAGCCTTGACATGGCTTGTCTGTTAAAATTTAGGCTACAATGAGTTTCTCCGGGGGGGGGGGGGGGGGGGGGGACTCCATTAGAGATAAGTTGAGGAGCTTGGTCACCCAGGAGGAGCTCAGAGTAGAGCCGCTGCTCCTCCGCATCACGATGACAGTCAGGCATCTTTTTTGGATGCCTTCCTGGGGGAAGATCCAGGGATCCTGCCAGCACCTTGGGCTCCCCCCTGCAGAACTGGAGTAAAATTTCTGAAGAGAAGGCAGTGAGGGCATCTCTGTTTGCACTGCTCTGCAGCAACCCCAATCCAGATGCATTATAAACAATGGATGGATGTTCATCTTGTTTTAATTTTTCTCAGTAACTGTAGCTATTGATCAAAATAACATCATTTTTTATCTTTTGTCAAAATGTACTATATTCCTTTAAAACTTAACTTATGTTAACTTAAACTTGTGTTTTTAAGATGGCAAAAATAATTCATACCTTTTACTTATTTATTAACTTAATTTAATCTTTTCTGCCTCCAACACCCCTGCCTCTAAGACTAACCAGGAGCCAAAAAACTGCATTTTTTCTCTTAAAGGACCTCATCAAATGAATGTGCTAAAAAGGTTCTAACAAGGTAGGACATGCTTAGCAATATGAAAATACACACACACACATGCATGCACAAAAATGATTGGTTCCTTTCTGAAAAAAATGTCTTGAATAGACGTGACATTTTAACTTCTTTTTTCTTATTATGGGCAGCTCCTGGCTTGCATGTTTATCATACATAGGTTTTTTTATGCTGACAGGGGTATTACACAAGTCTGAACAGCTCTTTACTCTTCTCCCATCCTTTTTTTAGGCAGTTGCAGTTTATAAAGATTCAGCCCGTGAAGGACTTCCCTAAAAACAACACATGGTGACACAAAACGCCCGAGGCACTCACAGGTACTATAAAAGCACCAAAGGGTTTCAGAGTGAGCAAACAGTTCTGCTAGACTTCAAACTTTCTCGGAGCACAATTTAGCCTTGGAAGGTGAGGTATGGGTAATTTTTAACTTTAAACTATAACTTTTAACAGTTTATCCTTTTGCACAGATAAATTGTGCACAAATGCAAACTGTAAAGCAAAGTTTACAAGTATAGATTTTTAAGTTTGATAATGTGATGAAATGTTTGCTCATCTATGTGGTACTTATTGAGAAAAAAAAACCAACACTCCTTTGAGAATGGAAGGCTACAGTGGACCACAACAGTTTAAAAACTATAACTCGTTTGGTGGCAGCTCAAACAAACTGCAGCGATGCCTGCTCCGGGTGTGTGCATGAACATCATCAGTCAACGGCACAGAAAGGATGGCTGTGGGACCCCCAACAATCCTGAGAAGTTTCTCAACCAAGACTACAAGCAGCTGAAAGATTTCTGTCTCATCAGTGGTATGAGGTACATCGATGACATGTTTCCACCCGACAGCCGCTCCATCGGCCAGGGGCTCCTGAGCCCTTCTAACATGGCCCAAGTGAAGTGGCTGAGACCGTGGGTGAGTCCTATGTTTCAAAGCACCAAGTCTATGGATTTCTGATTATTTCACAGCAAAACAGGTTGATAAATTCTCTTTTGACCACAGATTGGAGATGAGAATTTGCAACTGTTTTTGATTTATTAAGTACATTTTAACCAGCAAATTACAAGTTATTGAAAAAACTATGAATGACATTAAACTTTGGTGAAAATTGTACCAAAAAGGCAACATTAACACAGAAAACAAAATTGCTAAATTAATCTAAGACTTTTGTTGAACATCATAAAAGATTTTATGGTCTGGGTGAATACTCGATTCTGATTGGCTGCTGGCTGCAGTCAAGGTCAATGCACCAAGTAACAAGAAGTCGGCTTTTTGTAAAAAAAAAAAAAAAGCGATCTATACTGAAAAAATAACAAGATTAAATATTGAATATTTATTTATTTTTTAAGTGACCATGGTATAAGTGGGTAAATGGCCTTCGAAGTGTGCATTATCAGAAATTAAGGCTCTTCAAAACATTTTCCATTTGGGACATTGAAATCTAAAACATACCTCTCACAAATAAAGAGTTAGAACAGTCTAAACAGCAGCAAAAAGAAAGAAGAGAAAGAATAAAAAAATGTTCTTGAAGTTGTTTGTTGCAACTACCAACGTTTATACGTCAAGACACACATACTGCATGAAACACACACAAAGGATTTTTAACAGTTTAACAGTGAAGAAAGGGTCTGTAAGGTGTGTGAGTTGTGGGAATCATGGTCTCAGAACCGGTTCTGTTATTTCAGAAAATTGTTCCTAATGCCTCGTTTGTCGTGGATGGAGTGTCACGCTTTGACTTTGGCCAAGGATTGGTCGGTAAGAAAATCACTTCTTCCCTTATAATCCCTTCATTCATAGCAGAGTGTTTGCATGTCTACCTCTAGTGCGTGTTTGGACAAGATGTTGAGAGCTTAAATTAGAAGAGCCGTTGAAAGTGTTGTGTGGGTACTTACATAATGTTAGTGAGAAATTCAAATGATCTGTCGGTGCAAAGAAAATAGTTTGGGAGACAATTTTACCATTTACAATTAAAACTTTGGTTTAGGTTTTAAGACACCAGCTAATCAGAAAGCAATTGTTGTCAGTTTCAAATGTCAGACTGTCTTTATCAAGCTGGAAGTTTTCCCTGAGGGGAGCTTTTTAACTGCTGTCTAAGTGAATCTTTTTTATGTTTTGCAAAGCTGTACACTCGTCAATAAAAATTTTTACTGTTCTAACAACCTACATTCATGTTCCCAAACAGGAAACTGCTGGTTTCTGGCTTCTATTGGATCTCTGACCTTCCAAACCAACATTCTGAATCAGGTTGTTCCTCTCGAGCAAACGTTTGATGACGAGTACTGCGGACTGTTCCATTTCAGGGTAAATCAGTAACAAATGTCTTGGATACACACAAGGACCGTTTCATCATTAGAGAATCCCTCATGTTTTTGATTGAACAAATAACTACGGGACACCGAAAGGGATATAGCAGTTCAGAAAATGGATGGATAGGTGAAATCTTTCAAGTTTTTTACATGACTGTTAGGGCATCAAAAAGCTTTACAGCAATAAAAAAAAGACACCTGTGTGTCTGCAAAGTGTATGAAAAGCGTAGAAGACTATTAAACACATGCACGACTTAAAACACAAAATATTTACAGGTACACATAAACAAACACTAGTGAATCAATGATACTGCATTAAAATTTCAACTCCCAGCCTGGCGACAACCATTAAACTCATAGTACTTTTTATGCTTACTGCTCTTAGGTCTTGTACTCTGTTGGACGGTTGTACATTTTACTACGAATTGTACTATGCATGTATATGTATGTGAGAGAAAAACTTTGAATGTATCCCTGGTAATGGAAGCAAATAATATTCTGACTTTAGTTCTGGAGATTTGGAAGATGGATTGACGTCATCATTGATGACAAGCTCCCAACAATCAATGGAAAGTTGATCTTCGTCCGCTCCAAAGATCCAACAGAGTTCTGGCCTCCTTTGATGGAGAAAGCCTACGCCAAGTATGTGCCCCCAATCTAAGAAACACACTGCTTCTACCGTTTAGTTTGTTTAAAACATCTCAACTCCTCTATGCCAGGGTTTGTGGCTCGTACGCGGACATGAATGCTGGAACTCCTGCAGAGGCTTTGGTGGACTTCACAGGTGGGGTGCACATGTGCGTGCAGCTGTCCGATCCACCTGCAGACCTTTGGGAGCTGATGTGCAGAGCTGGACTGTCAAAGTCACTGATGAGCTGTGGCACTCCACAAGGGGTGAGCACAAATTCAAAATTATTTTGATTGTGAACACATATGTGAATTCCTCAATGGGTTGTGAGGCTGCACAAGGATGGGCAAGGCTGGATGCCCCACTGAAAACAATGACAGTATCATAGAAACTTGTTTTACTACTTTTATTGTCTAAGGTCTAATGACCCTTAAAAAGTTATTGCACCTTATAAAATATGCCAAAATATAGTTTCTCCAAAGTTCAAAGAGGAACAGTTTGACCTCAGATTTAGGAAAATGTATAAACGAAAGGACCTTCAGTCAGAGCAGTTCACAAACTAACCACTAGGTGGCTCTTTACACAACAAAGTCAGACTTTCTTCACCCCAATCTAACCTTTTTAGGCTCTTACAGGAGTAAACATTTTTAAAGTCTGGTATGTCTGAGTGTGTCCTATGACTATATTTTATTTTTTGCATCTGTTGGCTCATGTAATTTGTCCTTAGCCAAATGTTAAATGCTGGGTTGCAATAACAAAACTGATAAACTGTCTGCAAAACAGCACAGTTCAAACCATCAATGGCTACACATTTAATCTATCTTTTTTGTTCACAGTTGACATTTCAACACATTCTTGGCATTTGACAAAGATTGGTAAACCAGTGCAGTAACTGCTGGCAGCATGTCCCTAAAAACAGGTTGAAAATTGTTCTTTTGCTTTCAAGTTAAACTAATTTATAATTAGATAATTTGTTTTTCTCAGGAGACCAAGTTGGGACTGAAGAGCAGAAAAAAACACAAGACATTACAAAAAAAACATTAAAAACTTTTTAAATAATAATAATGAAAAACACTTTCAGCATTTCGCTAAGCAAACTGACTAGGACAGAAAGGACGGGGGTCTGATTCTAATTCAGGGTGCATGTGGTCAAAACTCTCACACCGATAAACCAGAATGATCTGCATCAAGTTTCAGAAAACAGCAAAATCGGATTTACATCTAATTACTGATGCAAAACGCAGCGGATTCATGTAATAAATGTATATACTTTAGTCAAAATTCTCACCTATCATAGACGAAAGGCAAATCAATTCCAAACTTCTGTTGTTAAATGTGTTTGCTTGATCAGATTATTTTGGAAATATTTTCATGCCACCATTTGGATCTTATTAGAAATATTTGTTGTAAGAGTTATATTTTATTTCAAATCACATTCAGTTGTTTGATTGACAGCACTGTCATTCCAAACTACAGTGGATTAAAAAAAATGTTTTATTACACTTGTTAAAAAATCTTGATTTTCGTTTTTTGGGTTTAGTTTAGTCTGTTAGTGTTTAGAACGGTAGCTTCATCTAGTGGTAAATCATAGAAGTGCAGGCTTTGTTTGGTTGGCATTAATTAAGTATATTAATAAAACATGAACATGGAATCAATGAAATTGGATCTTAAATCCTATTACATACCTATATTTTCAAAACCCTGGATTACTGCTATTAAAAGCCACATTTCAGGATATTTATTTGCCCGTTTTTGAATAAAATGTATTTTATCTTTTGAAATGGCCTGATATTTTAGATGCTTTACTACTGTTTTTAACCAGCTGAACATCTTGAAAAAATTTGATGTTTAAGAATAATCCAAAAATCTTTATTGAGCAATAAAATAATAATTTTTTAACAACTATGCTAAAGATGTGCTCAAAGCTGCTGAAGTGTTGACATTCATGACCACACTGAACTTTTTTACGAGCTAGTTTGATACAGTCTAAATGACAACATAAGAGTATTAATTTGTTTTAAATACATTTGTTTTTGTCCCCTAAATGTAAACATCTTTTTACTTGTTTCAGTCCAGAATAGAATGTGTATCTCCATTTTTTAGGAGACTACTGCTAACACAGTGTTACCAAATGGTCTGGTCCAAGGCCACGCCTACACTGTCACAGGTGTCAAACAAGTGAGTAAACATATTCATCCACTGCACCACATTTATCTTCAAATTTCTAAAATTGAAATTATCATCAAGTGTGTTAATATTTCGTGTCAATCTCTATCCTAAGTCCCAAAAGGATTTAGTCTACAGTATAGTCTTTAATGTAAAAAAATGTTTTACATTTGCACAAACTGTAAAGCTTAACACATTCAGAATGGCCCTATTGGTAACCTTTCTTTTGGCCCTGTCTCTAATTGGTGCACAGATGAAAAGCCGAGGAGAGACAGTGCAACTGGTGCGTTTGTGGAACCCCTGGGGCAAGAGGGAGTGGAACGGAGACTGGAGTGACGAGTGAGGAGGATTAAAAAAAAATAAAAAACAACTAAAACTACTAAACTGATTAAAAAAACAAAACTGTTTCTTTACAAGCAACTGCATTTGGGTCTATTGTCCACTATTTACTATTACTTAAGTTATTAAATATGTAAATGGTATGAAACCTTTAGTGAAATTCTTGGCAGGGAACTGTTTGCAACTAAAGCATGTGTCCTTTTCTAATGTGTGCTTAAGAAAAAGACACAACAAGAGGAGCACCTTAAATGCTCTTCATCTTCCTAACAAGCCTGAGTTCATTTAATATTTTCTGATCTTTTCTTTTTTTCTGTTTCATTTTGGTTCCTTTACTTCAAAGATCTCCTCTGTGGAAGACTGTGAGTACTGAGGATCGAGAAGTATGCCTTTCAGTCTGTGACGATGGAGAGTTTTGGTGAGCTGTATTCTGTGGTGGTCCATTTCTATAATAATACTTCAAACACAAACCATGAAATATCCTATAATAAAAAAGATTGTTTGAACGTCCTCATGTAAAAAACTTTTTGATGAAATGAGGTGTCATACAGCCAAAATACTTCCACAGTTTTGCCCCTTTGACATTTCTTGTTCAATTTTTGTATTTCTAAATCAAATTTTCACCTATTATGTAACTTTCAGAAACTGTCATCCGGCTTTCAAACTCCTTTTTGCTTATTTTACTTTTGCAGACACAGTAGAATATCCTGTGCTAACAAAATAAATGTCTTCTTTCAAGGATGACTTTGAAAGACTTCTGCAAGAACTACTCAGACCTTGATATTTGCTCATCAAACCCAGACTTCCTTGAGGAGGGCTCCGCTTGTGACTGGAAGACCTCTTTCTATGAGGGTCGATGGGTAGCAGGAACCACAGCTGGAGGCTGCATGAATAATCTTGGTAATTTCAGAAAAGGCGAACCAGTTGTTTTTACACATTTCACTCCTGGCACTTTTACTTATTTCAGAATACAAATGTCTTTAAAAAGGATGCGATTTGTTTAATCCTAAAAAAGATTCATCTGTCTTGCAGAAAGCTTCTGGACCAATCCCCAGTATCGGGTCCAGGTTGAAAAATTAAACAGCAAATGTGCCGTAAACCAGGGAGAAAAAAACATGTTGGTGTCGCTTATGCAAAAGCCAGACAAGAGGAACAGAAGGCTGGTACAAAACTTACACATTGGATTCTCGATATTTGAGGTAAATAATACCTTGAAACGTTTCTTTCACCCACATAGGCTGCGTTCAAGGAGACAAGCTCACAGGAAGCCTTTTGTATAACCAGAACATTCTGGGTTGCTTGTGTTCCAGGTTGAATAACCTTTTACATGGGGTCAAATATATTATTCAACTAAAGCTTGTAATCAAGATATTCTAAAGAGCTGTTGGTCTGAGAGAGTCAGTCTGTCAATGACAACAGCGAACAAGAAGCTGCTTAAAGTTGATTAATAGCACAGTCCCGCATCCACTGTGAACTCCTACTTTACATCTAAAGCACATCCAACCATTGTCTTACAGTTCTCCTCCATGCTCTGCACAATGCTCACTTCTGACTTTAGTCTAGATTCCACTACTCCTTCCCATATCTTATGCCTTAGTCACATTTCCTGTTACAGCTATATGGCCTGTCTGCATGTTTAAAAAATGGATAAACCTATATGGGTCACGCTGGTGGCCTGCACAAATTATCAAGGATTCGCAGACTGCTCGGTGAGCCTGTAGACAGAAAATGTTCGTGCCCGGTTATTTCTATGGGCAAGCTTCAGGTCAAAACAATGCATGTAAACAACTCATATAAGGGTGAGTAAAGATGCAGTAGGTGAGATACAAGCAGGTCATACAGATTTTTATATTTTTTCTGACCTACCCAAACCCTGTGCAAGGAGGGGGTGCATTAGTGATAATTGTGTGCTCCTTCTGCGGGGTCTGACTGTTAGAATTGAGGAAATCAAAAGGAGCACAGTTTTTCTGGGCTTTTACGTATCATGTGCCCATCCTGTGGGCATTTTTGTTTTGTCAGTAAGGGGCCAGTCCTCAAAGTGTTGACTAACCACACACATGACATTTGTATACCATTTTCATAACGTCACTTGAGGTGGCCACACAAATATCAAGGGACCTGCAAGACACACCTGTGCTTCTCTTAAAAGATGCCGTCCATCTCTATGAACCTCCATGGGCCCAGATAACCCAAAATCTTTTAGCATATACTAGAAATGAGTTGAACAAAAGCACCAGAGCTCTTTAAAAAGAAAAATATGTCTTGGATAAAGCTTCCTTACATACATTAATTTCCAGCTAATTACACCATATTTCACTTAATGTATTGATGTGTGGTGTAATGCATCCTATAGCTGTACCGAATGTTTGTATCTGATGCATAAGGGTCTTCATACTTGGGAAAAATTGAAAAATAAAATAATAAAAGGAAAGATTTTTAAGTAAAAAGAAATCAGGAAACCATTCAAGCTCATTTGATGTGTTTTTGTATTGTTTAGACTTGACTTCAAACCACTATTGTTTTTATTTTTTCTAACACAATCCTTTTTTTCTGATTCCTTCAGGTGACTGGTGAAGTAAGTTCTGTTTTCATTTTTTTTAACTTACATTGTTGACATTATTCACATGTCAGTGTCTGCTGCTTTGGATGGAAATATATTTTGTTTGTTTCTTTACGGTCTTTTCAGAACAAGGCGCAGAGGGGAAAATTCCCCGCCTATTTCTTCAAGAGAAACAAACCTGTTGCTCAAAGTAAAACCTTCCTGAATGCTCGCGAGGTGATGGAGTTCGTAACGCTGAAGCCTGGAGAATACCTGATTGTGCCATCCACCTACAACCCCAATGAGACAGCCTCTTTCCTCCTGACTATCATTTCCAAGGCGGAAACCCATGTCCAGTGAGCCAAATGCCAACACTACAGTTAACCTTTAACAGCTTAAAAACATTCAGTGATATCGTAATTTTTCTGACTTTTTAGAGAAACGTTCTCCGTTCTGCAACAATTGCTGAAAATGTTACTCAGTGATGTTTCTTGTGTTTGTTCTCAGTGAGAGTTCTGGTGTCTATCCAAAGGAATCAAAGCAAACAAAAAAGGTAAACACAGTTGTGCAGTTCATTTGATTTTGTAAGGCATAGGCAATATATGATACAGCAATGAGGTAGTTTAAAAATATTTCACAGAATTTTCCTTAATTTGGCTTCTATCTTCACCCGTCCTCTTTTCTCACACCATCACTTCCAGTTTCTGGTTTACTTATAGAGTTGAAAACAAAGAAAGAGCAATGGTCTAATGATTGTACTGTTTTATGGACAGTTGCTGAAATTCCCATTACCACACTTTACCATCTTCACAGCAATATGGTGGCCCAGTTGAAATTCAGGGCTTAAAACTTCTTCAGATCAGAGTCTTGTGCCTGTTTCAACTGCACTAAGTTTTTAGAATATTCTTGAATAGGGTAGGAAACAATACAATGTAAAATTTTCTAAATGAAGACAAATAATCTAGAAAAAACACTTAAAAAATGACAAATAAAATTCAGTTCAAATGTTTCTTCTGGGTTAGCATGTGATGAAATGTATAATAGGTCCATCTTAAACACCAGATGCATGTTCTCAACTGCTTGTGCACTTTTAAATAATAGGTTTTACTGTTCCACTATACGATTACATTGTTTGCTAAAGAAAATTACCAGAAAAAAAATTTAAAAATGCAACACTGTACTCCCCAACATAGGCAACAATGGTCTATTTAACCTCCAACTTTAGCTTTACTAACTCCTGGCTCTCTTTTGTGTAGCTGTCCCAATCAGTCAAACACGTGGGAACACATATACAGAAAGAACCTCAAGTGAAGATATAGCAAAGTAGTAGTATAGTAAGACATAGCTAGAGGAACATAAACACTGAGAACTTTTATACACAACAAGCTGACACTGAAAGCTTGGAGAGATCCTTACATGTAATGAAAGCTGAGAATGCTCATTGCTGTCTTTATTGTCTTTATCAGTTAGTTTTAACCTGCTCCCAAGTTTCACTATAAATCACAATGTCATCTGCAAACATCATTTTCACCATTCATCGTAGTTATGAACTTAAAAGGAACAGAAAGATACTTTCCCACCTGTTCAGACTGTCTAGGATTGAAAATGTGAATATTTGATTACTGAGTTAACTACATTCTACATTATTGGTGGAAAATGGAAGGAGCACATTAGAACTAAACTCTTTCATTTACAGCCCAGACCAGAAAAAGACAGCAAAGATGAAGAAAAAAAGATAACACTGTTCCGCCAGTTCTCTGACAAGGTAATTTGTGTCTCAGTCTTTCATCGCAAAATGCATTTGCTAAGATAAATATGTAAAACGAATTCAAAAGGATATGTATAGAACAAAATACTGTTAAGAAAAAAATGCTTCTGATTGAAACATTTAGCGTTTCATTTATTTATTTTTCAGTATGAGGAAGTGGATGCAGAGAAGCTTCAAATGATTCTTAATGACAGCATTCTGAAAGGTTTGGCCTTCAGCGAAATAACCGTTGCATGTTTTTTTTTAGCCTACTTTTTAATTTTTGTTTTTTCTTGTTAATTTGTTTTTTGTTAGGAGACCTTAAATCTGGAGGTTTTAGCACGGATGCCTGTCGCAGCATGGTGGCTCTAATGGATGTATCCTTTGAATGTTCTATTTTAGCCCCGTAAAACATTTGATTCAACCATTATAATATAGTTAAATGTCTTTAGCATTTTGCTCTTAAAACGTTTAACTCTTTCAGTATAACATTAAATACAAACATTTTGCCTCAGAATTATTCCACAAGGTCATTTCAACAGCCTCAAGGCAAAAAACAACAGTAAAAGCACAGAGACAAAAATTGCAAATAGAACCGTAACAGTACTTTTCATACTATGAATAAAAATAGCTTCCAAACAGGATTTAGTGAAACGACATCTGTAATTATTAAGATTGATCTTGAGCACTTTTGACATTTTCTTGCTGGTGTCATCTTTAAATTTTAAATATATCATTAGATTTATACTGCTATCATGTTTTACCAAAAAAAGAAAAAAATGTTTCTGGAGTTCATGTAACTGAGAAAATCCTGGACTTGTGTGGAAAGCAAGTCTTTTTTATAGCCTATTTTAAGTATTTTGTTTTATTAGTAGGCCCATTTGAATCCCAGTCTGAGAAAAAAGAGATTCACATCCCAAATGTTGCAATTTTTTGGACATTTTTGCACAAAACTTGTACCTTAACAGAGGCTTAAACAGACCTCAGTCACTGGGAAACTGAATAGTGAGGAGTTTGTCCGACTGTGGAAGAAGGTTGGCAAATACAAGGTAAGAAAAACAAAAAGAATTATGGTCAGTCTTTTGTGTTTCTGCTGTACTTCCTGAATATAAAGCTAACTGATTAACGAAAGAAAAACATGTAGTAGTACTTTTATCAATCCAGCTTGAAATGTTTAAGAACAGGTTCCTGTTTAAAAATCAATCATGAAATAATTTTAAAATTGTTCCTGAATAATTCCATACAGACTTTGTCAAATATTTGAGTATGTTTAGGACAGGAAAAATCAACCATCCAGGATTTCCTTTAATAGCTGTTGATGATTGATCTTTCCGTCGGCTGCTGTTAAATCTTCAGATACAGATATGCTGTATGTTCTTATGAACATAAAATGAAAGTTTCTTTTAACCTCACAACTTCGTTTCATTGTACTTTGCCAGTTTTGGAGCTACATCACTTGTTCAAGATTAAAATTCCATTTATCATTGCTTTTAAATGCCTCTACAATCAGGTCTAACTGCTGCTAATCACATAAAGGTCTGATTGCTGTAGGTATAAACAACTTCCTGTATATTCCTTAGAGCAATTGTGTCTTTGTTAAAATAAAACATGCACGTGTGCAAATATAATAATCCCATCTTTTCTCAGAATCTGTCATTTTTATGCATCCTAATATATTCTAATGCTGGATGTGTCACATCCAATTTATTCTGTTAACGAATGGCCACGTACCTTGTAACCCTTGTGCTATCCTAGGCACTTTACTGTTGGGAGTGGGGTCATCTAGACCCACTAGACAGTGCGCTGAACCTTTTTTTTTTCAATGATTTGTGATCTTCACTGGTTCAATGGATTACATCAAATTTTTCCACCTTTTTCCACCTTTGTCATGGTAGGGAGAACACGTCAAAGTAAGGGTGGGGTCATCTAAGATGGCACAAGGGTTAAACTATAATTGGGCAGCAGCCAGACACCACCCCATGAGGCTATATGTAATGAAGATAAAGTGGGACTGGATAAAGTAAAGTTTAAGGCAAACTATGGCCTGATATGATTGTTCACCTACCAATCAAAAAGACTCTTAAAAATGAGCTCTAATAAAATCAGTTCAAGAGGACTGTACTGATCTTACAGCTAAATGTCGTCTTTTTCCACAGGATATTTTCTACAAGTGTGACGTTTCACAAACGGGGACCCTGTCACTCATGGAGCTGAGAAATGCAATCATAGCTGCTGGTATATTTCAATAGTATGACTTTGTTTTAACAGTTTCATACAAGGGAAAAAGGTCATAAGCATTATGAATTATTGTCTGAAAATTTTCAATGTGTCAAGCAGAGGACTTAACATAAAAACCCATTGATCCCAAATGCCATTTGTCCTGCAGGAAGAGGGATCAGTGATGACATTCTGAATGCGATTGCTCTGCGTTATGGTGCCTCCTCTGGACACATTACACTGGAGAACTTCATTAGTCTCATCCTTCGGTTTGACTGCATGGCCCGTAAGTGCAGGCTGGACAATCACTTTATGAATTATGGTTTGATAGTAATGCAATCTCACCTATAACTATATGAGATAACAGTTATTGCAAAAACGTGTGCAACAAAGCCCTTTGCATGTAGAATAAAGCAAAAAATGATCAGAATTAAGTCAAATATATATATTTTAGTATTGAGCTCACATTAATGTATTTTGAGGGCAATACAAAGGAGATGTTAAAACTAAAATATGTAGTGGATTTATACTTAGTTGGGCTAAAGGTTTTGTTAGTAACACTTTTAGTAATAGTAGAAAATATGGAGGAGCTTTAAATATCATGTTGCATTTTTAGAGTTGTATTCATCCTAAAGGTATAAGTGAAGACAGTTTCAATACTTTCTCGGTTAACTGAACAGCTAAACACTCTTCCATAAGTCATGGAGTACAAATGTTGCAATCAAATGAACAGTGACACCAATTACAGATGTTTTCTCACCAGACAACATTTGGCCAATTTCTCCCAAATATCTATAAGGCACCAAATGTTTTAAAAAAAAATCAGTTATACATGTTGCTCCCTATTGCTATTGCAATTAAGTCCTCCAAAACAAAAAATAAGTCATTGTTCCAACCATACTGTCCTTTCCCCCTCCATCTACAATGATACAACTGCCTTAAGGAAATGGATTAGTAATAAGTTTGCCCACCTGCATACTAGCCCAACCTCCAGAACCTGCTGATTTACAGATTTTATTCTCAGGCTTACATTTTGTTTAAATTTTCTATTTCTGCTTATATTTTTTATCAATAGAAATCTACAAGCAGCTGTCAAATGGAAACATCATGACTCTTCGCGAACCAGAGGTGATTAGATAGTCATATTTTACACAATGCTAATTTAAAAGCATCTTAAAGACTAAGATTAGCCATTAAAATTTGTTGCACAAATATTCCTGCACATACAGTATTAGGAGTGCTCCCATGAAATAATATATCTTTGAGGTTAGATTTTGATTTAAAAATTGAGTCGTGCTTTTAGTGCTAGTTGATGTTCTGTGGTTATGTTTTGAACGTTATTATACACATGAAACATTATTAAACTTATCTTTTTCCTTTTTCAGTGGATGTACATATCAATGTACACGTAATCTCACAGAAGAAAACAAGATGGAACAAAGTGGAGCTCAACTAAGCTCAACCATTTTCACTCAATTACAACATATTTCAGATGGCCAAAACTCAACTCAGTTTTTACAATAAATGGTGCGAACAAGGATAAAAAAAATAATCCTGCCATTTTTATTAAATAAAGGTAACAAGATACAAACTTCTATCAGCATTGACTGTATTTTTTGAAACATTTTTCTTGTTTACTGAGAAAAAAAATTTTTTTTTTGATAAGAAGTTTTGTATTTTGGCCATCATATTTTTTTCTCTTACCATATATATTCCTAATATACAATTTGATTTAATACACTTGTATCCTTGCTGAGACATCACTGGTTCTGTCAGATGTTCAATCTGTGTCTTTTTAAGGCTCTTGTACGTTTAAACTGACCATATTTAAACTGTGAAAGTAACCACTATACCTACAGCTTCTAGTGTTTTTTAACACAACAATAATGTTATTTTGTTGAAAGCGCAACTTCATTCTCTCTTTGTTTTTTAACTTTTACAAATAAAAGCATGTTGTAACATTTGGCATCTAAATGTACGTTGTCACTTTATTTCCTCCATGGCCACATTATCTTGTTTTTGTCAAATTATGTACATAAATATTTTCATTAATTCTTTTAAAACCAAGTCGCGATAAAAATTATGAGGTGGTGTAAAAACTATTGGATGTGTAGAAAATACAGTACACTTTAGGTGGTTGAGTAACTTTTAATGCTTAGTGTTTACTTATTCCTAGTTTACCCTTTTCCCATATCCTACAGAGAGTATGAAATTGTAGGGTCAGTGCACATTACAACTCAGTCTGCATGCTTTGACAACAAAAAAGGAATGTTAGACAGAAATAAAGAAATGAAAGAAATTAAGCATGATAGAAAATATTGTTTCCAAAAAATCACATTCATGAATCGAAAGTTAAATGTTTGAATGAGATTGAATGACAGATAGATTTAAACTGGTCGTTGTAACATTTGTTGTAGAGCTGTCAGCAGAGCAGCCAAGAACAGGAAAGGTGAGGGTTTCGTAAGCTCGACTCCATTAAATATGCTTGAAGCTGGAAAAAAAAACAAGAAAAAAAAGGTGTTATGAGATATTGTGTCTTTCTTGTACCTGTTAAAGAAATGCATCAAATGCAAAAGTATGGCACCATGATTATGAATCATAATGAATATAATCTGACGCACAAACTAAAAAAGACTAAAAAGACTAAAAAAATTATCTCTGAGTTAATGACAGTTTTTTTAGCTTGAAGATGTTTATAATGGAACCATTTTTACACCTCAGAAGTGAGCGGGAAAACAGGAACAGCATCAATGTTACACATTATCCTCTGCTGTTAGTCATTTCATCTCAATCTCCTCCTTCAAAGTATTATTTTTACCTTGTGTTGTTGAGGTGACTGTAGCACTTGTAGCACTAGTCAATGAAACATTTCCATTGGAGCTCGGTGATGGAGTAATAACTTCAACCCTGTTGCTGACGAGGCCCAGTCCCAGGGTGTTCAGATCCGACTGCAGTTGCAAGTTGATCCAGGTCTGAACGGTGGTGTCATTTTCAAACAACTTCAGATCGGGTAGGTTGCTGCCCATGAGAGCTCGCACATCATTTACAGTCAAAGCCTGAGTGTTTAAAAAGAGCAGCATGTGAGGAACACTTAAAGATAAGATAAAAGAAATTGATTTAAATCTCATTAAAAAAAAACATTAGAAAGATGTACACCTGTAAGGTGACTTATGCAGCTTGTTAAAAAATAACTATTGACATAAACAACAAGGTGATTTAAACATATCTACATATATAATTTAATGGTTACTCTTACTTTTATGACATCAAGCTGCAGACTCCTAAGTGTGTCAATAGCCATGCTGATGTTCTGTGTTGACAGTTCTTTGATGTCAGCCAGAGGAGCTCCACCTATCAGAGGTGACAACAAACAGTACTTTCAACGACTCACTAGTGGCATATATAAAAAAATCTCTATTCAATTTTGTGTATTCCTACCCAGATAGGCTTTAATTAAAGTGTAAAAGTCGCTGGCGCTGTTGCGGTATGAGCTAAAGGCAGAGTTACTGAGCTCATACAGAACCATCTTCTGCTCAGCTGAACAAGATGAGACATTAAGAAGCTGGGCATTTCTGGAGACAAAGAAAAAGGTTTTGTAGAGTGTTACATGTGCACACAATACCCATTTAGTCAATCTGCTGACACCAACCTGATACTTTCTGTAGAGATATTCTTTAGTGTATTTGCATCTAGTGAGCACACATAGGCGTTAATGATGTTCAATTCGGTGGTTCCCAGGGAGTTGCCGGATATACTCAGATATTTGGTGAGGATTGCTTTGCTCTTAGCAAAAAAAAGGAAAGAGTGAGGTGAGGATATTATTCTTAAGTGTTTCTTTTGAATTGAACTTTTTCAGAGCTTGTCCTCTGGTACCTGTGCTGTGGTCCAAGTCCCATCTTCAGGTTTCATGAGTGCTCCCAAGGTGTCAATGGTGCTGATGTTCCACTTCGAGATGTCGTCAAGCGATGCAGCACGGGACACTGGACCAAGCATCTGGACATCCTGATCAGGAATTCCTAATGGGAATGCCTGTCAGAAGAAAAGAGTGTTTATGAACAAAAACAAAAAAATTCAATTTATTACTGTAAGACAAAATCTACATGCGAACGTACAGGACATAATGGACAAACCTTTTATAATCCCACCTTTAAATACCCCCCCTCCAAAAAAGGGAGGGGGATTTAATTTAATTTTTATAATTGTGTACTATAATTTTTGTTTGAATCATCCTGGCACACTGATAACCGGATGAAAATAATGAAGTTAGGCCGGTTCTTTAACTACCTGGTTGAGCTTGTTTAGGATGACTTTTTGGAAGTTATCATCATCAACTTTCTGGCAGATAGACTCAAGGTTGTCCTTTAGAACCGGAACATCCAGGCAGAGATCAAACTGTGTCAGGTCGTAGCCAAACGGGAAGGACTCGTCACTCAAAGTCACCTGTGTGATGTTGCCCACTGTGCAGCCTTTGAAAATAAGAGATCTGATAAGAGCCCTTTCTGAAGCAGAATTTCAAAAACTGAATAACTTTGCAAATGATGACAAAGATTTTTCTTTTAAAAAAACTATTCAGTTTAGTAGAAAACATGCATAAACATTATGACTGATCATGGTAAGTAAACTTAGAGGTATATAATATCTCTGTTGCAGAACTGACAATAATCATATCTTCAGCCATCTTGACTGAAGTCAACTGTTAATTAGCTTACCTGCAGCTCGTTTTACCACTAGAGTGTTAACCTGGTTGAAAAAGCTCTTCAGTGTGGTTCTCTTCGTCTTTGCTGCCCTTAGAGAGGGCATAAAGCTCTTCAGGAATTGCCTCTTTGTTCCCTGGAAAAGCAGAAACATAGTTGCAGTTAGTAAGTGAATGCAATGATCTTTTTTATTTTTTTTTTGTACAAAGCTCAGCAGTTGCATTTTTTTCTTCAAGAAAATACTCAAAGAATCATGATCCATTTACAAACATACTCTTGAGAAATGTCCCCAGAAGTTTTTCGTCAAATACAGAGGGAGGATCCCAAGGTCCACCAGTGTTTGACTGGTCCATGTCGAGGGGTTTCTGCAGAGAAGAGACATTTTAAAAAGCCACCTTTCTGGGAAAGACTATTAAGCCTGGGAGCAAGTAAAATAGCTATTCAAACTATTAATATTGTGTTTTAAATGATAATTCTTTTGTTACATTTATTGGGGTTGAATGGGATGATATTACATTAACATTAGTGTGATGTTTTTAACAACAAACTAAATTATGTGATTCGTACCCATATGATGTGTTCCCTGAAAGCAGGAGAGTCTCCATGGCAGCGACTTGGCTGGTAGAGAAGTCCTGGCATGTTTTCAGTTTTTCCAGAATAACAGGATCAGAGTTCTCTATATATGATCCATCCAGAGTGCAGACCATGTTCCCGAGAACCTCCACTGTGTCTTTGCTCAGGCTGTTACTGTTTATACCCTAAACAATAAAGAGTCCATAAAGACATGCATTTAGGAAGGAAAATAACTAATAATAATTCAAATATGATGTGGAATATAAAGTTAAAGTGAATTGGTTTGCAATATGATGACTGCTCCTCACAGGTTGTTTTTTTAAGCCTTCATGACACACAGATGCATTTTTACATGTTTTGGGGCCTCATTTTCATACACTTTTTCCTGTGCCTTTAAAGCAGTGCCATAAATAATCAACTGTGAGTGACGCTTACCAAGCAGGTTCTGGCTTCACCGAACAGCTGTGAAGCCTTGTTCAAAACGCTGGAGACCACTGAGAAGTCTGCAGCACCCAGTGCAGACAGATATGACCTGCAGTTGTTTTTCTGGACATTCTGGCTGCTGTAGCAGATCAACAAGAAAAACATCTATAGATCAGCAAATGTTTTACCTTTGTTAGATGAAACAATTGACATTGACAGCAACGTGTTGGGCTAATGCCTTACCTGAAGTAGACCAGCATGTCTGCTGGATAGTCAGTGAAGTTTTGAGAGAGGCTTCCGCTCAACAAGTTGTACATGCAAGTCAACTGCAGTTGACAAGGTGATAACGTAGAATGTTAGGCAAGTTAATCTTCCAACTGAAAAATCTTGTGAAACCATTGTGATGCACTACCATCTCAAGCATGACAAAGTTTAGAGTTCAGTTATGTTACCTGTGATTCTTTGAGTAAAACCTTTGCTCTTTTATTTCTTGGCCTGCAGGCCTGAATCAACTGTTTTATCTTGGACATTTTCATCTTCTGGACAACAGTGCAGGTGAAGCCTTGTAGCACATATGGAGACAGCCTGTATGGGAAGGAACAGTAAGAAGTTAGATGACCACAAAAGAGTCAGTGTTCCCAATTTTATCTCATAAATATATTTGAAAAAAGACAGATGAGGGACTTTTTTTTCCACTTACTGCTCAATGTCAAAGGTTGTTTCGGCTAGATTTGAAAAAAACATGGAAGACTGAAAGAACAAGAAATGACTATTAACAACTAACTCTTATGAAAAAGAGTTTTACACAAATGTTGATGTGTAATATCTTTTAGTCACCTGATATTTTAGGTACTAATATTTAAATGTTGTTTAGTTATTATAAAGTTGAAACCAGTAGCTGACCTGATCTGGTGTCCATGTTTTTTTGTTGAGCACATTTATATCTGCAGTCCCCTGAGGAAACACCAGCATGGCAGGTGGGATTGCTGTTGCTAAGACATCAGGAACATTTACCACCATCATGGCTGGACTTGTGCTCAGAGAAATGATCTGAAACAAAAAATAATGAACCCTTTAGCTGCTGAATCTGGGTGCTGACACCTGGTTTTTACTGAGGTGTATTAAACATTCACACGTTGTTACAAACGACAGAGAAGTAATAGCAGAATTATATGGAGCTGAATGTGCACCTTTTGAACGACTGTTTCCTGGATAACCGTTGGAGCCGTCAACAAGTTGGTTATAAAGTTTGTGTTGGCAGATGCTTGCAGAAGCTCTGTTGCTGTGATTTGTCCTATGGTTTTTGAAGGAACTCCACTAACAAGCGTGCCGAGGGACAGCAGAGATGCTGCACTGTTGATCTGTGAATTATTTTCACATTCATTTAAACATTGATTGTTAAAAATGAAAATTATCTCTAGTTCACTTGCATAGGTGATCATAGCACTTGTACATGTACAACATGAGTATTAGTGCCATTATGCAGACTTATTAAGGAATTTACCTGGAAACCTGAGGTCGTGATGCTTTGAATAATGGTGGTGACCTGGCTCTGGCTCCAGGTAGTGACTGTGCCCAGGGTGGACAAAGAGGAAACCAACACAGAAGAAGACACTGATGTGATCTGACTGATGCTCAGGCCTGAAGAGGCGCTGCCGAGACCCACCAGCGTCTGCTGAGTCACTGTTTTGATGTTTGATGCCAGAGCAGCTGATATCTATGAGACACAATTCAATAGACATTTTTATCTAATTTATTTTTTCACAATTCTGGTAATATATTCACAATTTTATGACCAGCAATACACAATAATCAGTTTTAACATGTTTTCAAGAAACAATCTAAACCATTTGGGCTCAGCTGAAACAAAAAATGTTAATCTTACTTCAATCTCTCAACAGCAAAAATAAGGAAATACTAATTCGTTATAAGGCTTGGTTACCTCAGGGTCATCGGTTCCATTACAGAGTTTCTGACGTCTGGCCAAAACACTCAGTGCATCAGCTTCACTTATTGAAGAGTAAGCCAGAACTGGGATGTTAGAAGAGCACAAGAAAGAGCCTGGAAGACTGAAACAGAGACATAAATTCAGCCTTTTCTAAAAATCAAACAAGATGCGCTTCAGTTGAGAGTAATCCCAAGTTACCTATGTAAAACAGCAATGGAGCATTGTGTTAACCAAATATATACTCACTTAATAGGGTTGAAGGTAGGGTTGAACTGAAAAAGCTGTGTAATGTAGTAATTGGACACAGTTTCTAAAACCGTCGAGCTGCTGAAGAGCTCCAAATTGATGGTGTTTGTCAAGAATGTCTGGATCTTAAAAAAAAAAAAGTACAGACAGATACTTATAATTGGTTGCATTCTAAAGTGTATAGAAATAAAAAAATTAAATGAAAGCATGTAAACAAACAAATGCACTAGTACTGAAAGGCTTTTATTAACAACATACCTGAGTGGCAGAAACAAAGGATGTTAGGTCACCCAGAGTGAGAAATTTCATAAAGTTGCCAATGGAATTGGCAAACCAGGCGGTGGAGTTTAAGTAGGGGTCACTGGCATTGTAACATCTGGGCTCAGGCCCTTTAAAAAAGTAAACAAAGAAGACCAAATTAAATATATTATTTTTGCATGGCGCTTCTTAGAGTAAGAAAGTAGATCCCTTTCATTAAAAAATTATAAATAAAAAAGTTTTGCTACATGAATAAAACTGACTTCTATAAAACATAACATTGACTGTAGATCACACATTTGCTTACCAGCTGTTAAGTAACTTCTAATTGTGTCGTAAACATCTGCTTCTCCAAAATTAGAGGTATTGTATGTGAAGTTATTTCCCATGTAATACACCCTGTTACAAAAAAAAACAATGGAAGATGAGCTACAGGCAACACATACAGTTAACTCTGCTGTGCTGTGACAAGAGACGTACAGTTTCTGGAAGGCATAGCACGAGGCATTCTTCACTTCAGTGAAACTAATGAGATTCTTGGTGAGGAATTTTAGATAGTTCTTTAACCCTATTTCAAACCACACATCAACTTCAATTTTTTGGTTGATTTTCAGGGCTGTAGGCCAGACACAAGGGAGGATCTGTTTCTTCACATCAACTGGGACATCCTCCTACATAGAAAAAAGTCAATGACTTCAGTAAATGGGTTTAAAAGTATTGCAGTAAAAAAAAAAACAGATTATTAGTAAATGAGAAGTCCAACATACAGATTCCAGGAAAGCAAGAGTGTTGTTGTAATTGCTAAAGATGTCACATAAACTTGACTGGACATTGATCACATTGGGTTGGCTGAGGAAGTTGCCCAAATCTGCTGGACTGATGGTATTTAGGAGCTGAAAGATGAACAAATAAACAGTATTCAGATTTATTAAAATAATCCAGTGATACATCTAATCAAACTTGCACTCAGGTTTGTATTTTTTCCTCACCTCTGACTTGGGTGTTGTTGATAAAAGAGATACGAATGTAGACACATTTGGAAATCCAAAGCCCAGAAATCTACTTTTCAAATAAGTGTAAAAGCTCCCACTCTTGTAACAGTTCAGTGCTGTTGGACCTGTTTTACAAAGAATATTATTTGCAAATGTATTGTGTGGGGACAATGGTTTGACTTTTACATAAGTGTCATAGCTGCAATTTTTCAGCAAATTTTACCTTGAAGGGAGAATACAATGTTATTGTAGATTTCCTCTGCTGTGTTGTTGCTGAATGTCAACCGCAGTGTGTCAAGAAGATTAACTCTGATGTAGGAGTAATCAAAATAAATAAATAAAACACACACAGACACACAATTTTAACTTATAAAATCAATCAAGTAGTGGGGTTCTTGGGATACATCAAACATGCATTGTATTTTTGACTATGAAAATACTAAATTGGATTATGGAATACTTACATCTCTTTGCTGCTGTTACAGTTTCTGTTTAACCCAAATTGGAATAAGGGGGTAACCAGGCTTGGGGATAGGTTAACAAACAAAGGCCTCAATCTCACTGTAAGCCAGTGCAGGAAGTCTTCATCAGTAACAGCTGAGGAAGAAAGATTTCCTCTGGCAAAAACTGCCTGGATGAAGGCTGATTTCACCTCAGTGGAGTAGTTGGCTGATTGTGCCTAAAAAAATAAATGTGAATGTCAGTAAACTTTATAAAGTAAACAGTAACAAAGGAACAGCTAAAATACTGCCCAGTATCCTCAAGCTCCCAGGCTTCTGGTAGAAGACCCTTGGGTGAGAAACAACCAGTGGAGGGTGAAACAGGCAGTTTTTATTTTTATTTTTTTATATACACACATATGGCTGGATAGCTCAGTTGGTAAGGTGGAGGACTGCAAACCGGGGTTCAATTCCCGGGGACGGAATTAACTTTTAATGGCACAATTACCATAGCAATGGTGAGCTATTACCATAATCCAGTGAGGGCCCTTGGGTAACACTACTGCCTACCTCATAAAACATCAAAAAAGCCACAGTCAAGGCTAACTGCCAGTAGCTCAATGTTCTAACATCCACAAACAGAAACCACACTTGTGCCATGGTCTTAGGAACAGAGCCTCAATAACTACAGATATGCTGAGCGAGGCAGCAACTGACCTGAGTAAGGCAAGGGAAGTTTATTTGTATAGCACAATTCGTGCACAAAGTAATTCAAAGTGCTTCACAAAACAGGAAAATGCATTAAAATCACAATACATTAAAGTGGAAAGATAAAAAAAAAATACATAATCATTATAAAATTTACTTTAAAAGAAATTAAAGAGAAAAGAAAATGAAAAGAGGTGTCGATAAGGAACCTTCAGTTATATACATGGCTAAACAGGAATGTTTTGAGTCTGGATTTGAACCTTAGCACAGTAGAGGTATGTCTCACAACCTCAGGGAGACTGTTCCGGTTTTTAGCTGCATAACAGTAAAAAGCTGATTCCTCTTGTTTAGTCCTGATTCTGTGCACCCGCAGAAGGCCCGTCCTTTAGGCCTTTAAAGTCTGAGATGGTTCATATGACGCTAACATGTCAAAGATGCACTTTGGTGCAAGGCCAAGGAGAGACTTGTAAACAAGTAGAAATGCTTTAAAGTCTATTTTTTGAGCTACAGGAAGCCAGTGCAGAGACCTGAGAACAGGACTGATGTGATGGTATTTCCTGGTTCTAGTCAGGACCCAAGCAGCATCAAATGTTGGATATACCAAGGTGATGTTCTGTCCCTACTGCTGTTCTACATCTGAACCCTCTCAGCCAAATAATCAACAAGAATGGCTATGGATACCAACTCAGAAATGGGGCCACCATCAGTCATCTCCTCTATATGGATGACATCAAGCTATATGCTAAGAGCAAGCATGACATTGACTCCCTGTTCCACTATGCCAGGATCTACAGTACTGACATCGGGATGTCATTCGGATTTGAGAAATGCAGTCAGATGGTGACAAAGAGAGGCAAGGTAGTCCACACAGGAGGGGTCTCACTCCCAGAAGGAACAATAGCAGACTTTCAAGAGAGTTGCAAGTACCTTGGAATTCCACAGGCAAATGGCAACCTGGAGCAGGCAACAAGGAAAGCTGCAACAGCCAAATACTTCCAACGAGTAAGGCAAGTCCTGAGAAGCCAGCTCAATGACAAGAACAAGACCCGGGCAATAAACAGTTACACACTGCCAGTTATCAGATAATATGGCCAAAGGAAGTGATACAGACCATGGATGTGAAGACACAAAATCTCCTCACCACACATGGAGGGTTCCATTTCAAATCTACTATCCTGAGACTGTATGCTACCCGCAAGGAATAAGGGCGAGCACCAATGAGCGTGGAAGCCACTATCCAGGATGAAACATCCAAAATGCATGAATACATCAAGCTCAAGGCCCCAACTGACAGTGTGCTCAGTGAATGTCTCAGACTATGGAGAGCAGAGGATACGGTGCTAGTGGACAGATCCTCATAGGAGGACAAACCTCTGCATGGAATGTACCACCGGACCATAACTGAAGTGGCTGATATCAAGAAGTCTTACCACTGGCTAGAAAAGGTTGGCCTACAGGACAGCACTGAAGCACTCATCCTGGCAGCTCAGGAACAAGCCCTGAGCACCAGAGCAATTGAGGCTCAGATCTACCACACCAGATAAGACCCAAGGTGTAGGCTGTGCAAAGAGGCACCTGAAACATTCCAGCACATAACTGCAGGATGTTAGATGCTGGCAGGGAAAGCAATCATGGAGCGCCACAATCAAGTGGCTGGAATCATATACAGGAACATGTGTGCAGGATATGGACTGGAAACCCCAAGGTCAAAATAGGAAACACTGCCGAAAGTGGTAGAGACTGAGAGGGCAAAGATCCTGTGGGACTTCCAGATCCAGACTGATAGGATGGTAATGGTGAACCAACAAGACATTGTAGTGGTGGATAAAGAACAGAGGAAAGCCTTTGTTGTGGATGTGGCAGAGCCAAGAGACGGAACAACAGGAAGAAGGAACATGAGAAATGGGAGAAACACCAGGGACTCAGAGAAGAACTGGAGGAAGTATTGAGAGTGAAGGTGATGGTGGTGCCTGTGGTAATTGGAGCACTCGATGCAGTAACCCCCAAGGTGGAGGAGTGGCTACAACAGATCAATGAACAGAACTTAGACATTTCAGTCAGAATAGTACAGTACTAGGAACAGCTAAGATACTGTGCAGGACCCTTAAGCTCCCAGACCTCTGATAGAGGACCCGAGCTTGGGTGAGAAACCACCCATGGTGGGTGGCCAAAAGTCTGTTCATAACAATAAGCAAAATTTCATTTTATGGGTTAGCCAATTACAGGTTACGGGTTAGTTTTATTTATTTTTTACCAAAACACATGTTTTTAGTCATTTTAATTTATCACTGGCTCTGGTACTATAATATTTATTTTGGGAGATAAATATTAACTAAATATTTAGTGTTTAGTTTACAAACTAAGCATTTCATTTGTAAACTAAAAATACAATTATATAAAACTATGAACTGTAAATTAAATATAGCAAATGTAACATTTATAAAAACATATGAAAAAAGGTGAAAATATGCATTAAAAATACGCTACAAAAACACAACAACAAATAAGCATAGATTTTCCTACAAAACAGCTAATTTAAAATGTTTTCTGATTAACAGATGGCTTACTTAAAAAAACAATACACTTGTAAAATATTCTCACCTCAATGGCTGGAGATACTGCATCAAAGAAGGCACCAAACTCAGCAGGATTAATAGCTGTCATGACTTTTGCCACATCCTCCTGGCTTGTTAGTTGTGAGGGGATTGCTGCAAGCTGGCTTAATTGACCAACAGTGAGAAGATTTGCAACGTCGACCTTAAAGTAAAATGTATTAATTAGCAAAGTGAACATTGATGGACTGAGCTTATAGGAAATATAAATGTATGCTTTGAGTTACAACTAGCTTCACGTTTTAAAAAGGAAATGCTTTTAACAAAAAACAAAAGCTAATGATTTCCTGAAATTACTAAAAAATTATTTTACCAGCAAAAAATATATTGTTTTAATTTAGTTAAAAGACTATGTAGGTTTGTGTGCATGTATAATTTCATTGAAGGATTTATGCGCTTCACTCACTCCTCTGAAGTTGTTTTTCAAAGACAAAAACTCCTGGAAGGAGGCTTCAGGTAGGAACTGTCCGAAGTTATCCTCTAGCCATAGGCTGTCATCCATTCCAGACTGAACGCATGACAGACCTAAAATTAAAGTTAATTCATTTTTAGACCCAGTGCATTGTTCCTCATATACACTCGCATTTGTGCAATAAAAATGAATCTTACCTGATAAAGCCTGTCCTCTAAGATAGCGTAACTCAAACCTGAAAACCTCTTGGCTTTGACCAACAGAAAGCTGAGGAAAGACACTTCCAAAGCCTTTTATACTAAGGGAAAAAAGGATTAGTGTTTAACAAAGTCCAAAAAAACATGATTATACTTTTTGTCTAGTATATGTTAAAATGAGAAAAATTAATTAGAACTCACATCTGCTGGTAGGAGTTGCAGGTGATGTTGTTTGGAATAATTTCAAAGGTACTATTTTTAGCTCCGGGCAGGAAAGGTGTCAGATACACCTGGAACCACAGCTTGAAGCCCTCAGCATTTAGAACAGATAGTTGTGGGCCTAAAGCAATCAACGTTAGATTTAAAATGGCGTCACGCCCTCGGGGGGTAATAGTGCTTAGAGTCTGCTGAGAAAGAAAAACATAAAAAGTTAAAACCGTCACATTATTCTGGCTAAAAACTATCCAAGTAAAAGTAAAAACTTTTACCTCTGCTGAGCTATTGACAAATTTCTCAAAAAAAGACTCAAGGTCATTTATAGAAAATGACCTGGTGAGTTTTGTGAATACCAGTATAACCAGTGTTTCATTGGACAGATTCTCTGATTGGAGAAGAAAAGCAGCTTTCTGTGCTGGGGAAAGAGAGTCTACTACAGTGACCTAAAAGAGAAACAAAAAACAGCAATGAACTAAAACAACTTTTAATTACTATATAAATATTTTTAATAGGCATTAAAATAGTCGAAACAAAAAATATTAAAGATCTCAATGAAATACCAACCAGAGAAAGGTTAAGGGCTTGAAGGTCTGAATAAGTTGTATAGACTGAAAAGGGACCCAAGTTTGTTTCGATAAACTGTGCATCACTTTGAATTCCAAGTCTGCAAGCTGCATATAAAAAGTATGTGAAGTTGAAAAAGCACATTGATAAAGGAAAAACGTGAATATAAAAAGGCTGACATATGGATGATTAATATATATAAATAAGTATATATATAATCAATTTTGTTGCGTGTCAACTTACCTGGTGTGTTGATGTCACTGGCAAAACGTTTAAGGTAGTCCAGAAGAACATTTGCAAGCCCTTGTAGTGTGTCCTCGGGTACGGAAGAGTACACCATGGCCATGCCACTCACACTGTAAGATCGTAGCGAAACAATCGTATATTATTATTAGCTCACAGATACTTGGAAGTTGGATCCATTAGGTATCGACTGCAACCAAAGGCTAACTTACACTACATGATAGTTTGTGCAATTGGTTGTTTGGATTGTTAGCTGGAGCATCTCTGGAGTGAAACTTGCGAGGACATATACAAGTCTGATATGGAACCAAATGTAAAAGTCCTCTGTGTTGAAATGTTCCAGTTGGGGACCGATGATCGTGAAGGTCCTGTTCATGAGGAGGTCTCTGACAACAGGCTGGAATACGGGCACCTGTCAAATTAGGAGACGCAAGGAGTCACACACACCAAAGTGTCTGTGTTGCAGGATTGCTATAACGCATATGTGAGAGCTTCAGATACTGATCACTGAGTTACTGCAAAACAATTCACAACCATTAATTGAAACTCTTGGGGTCCATGAGAATCGCTTGAATGTCAGGACTTGTGACTGATGGTAATTCCTACTTTGTGCATTTGATGAAAGCCCGGATTACCTGTCCATTCGCGCTCAGCTGTGCAAAGAACTGGTCCACATTTTTCAGAGCATTGCCTTGCTCAAGTTGATTGAAGACTTGATCGATTAGGACTGTGTCATTTGAGGAGCTTGTGCTCACAATTAACTGTGCCATCTGCGAAGGAGCAAGCTGTGACAGAAACTGAACCTGTAAAGACAAAATCAAAAGTATTAGTCCAGGCACCTGTGAAAAAGTAACAAAAAAAAAAGAAGCTGATAGGTGCAGAAGGCACTCACGCTGGAGAAGTTTGGATTGAGGGCCAGCAAATCCTTTAGGGTTGCTAAATCTGAGAAGTTGCCAAAGTTTGCCACTAGCCAATTTAAGCTTCCATTGACAAAAGAAATGCATCCTGGATCTGCAAAAAACACACAGTTGCCAAGGTGCTGGCTGTAGATCAGAAGCACATGCTACCAAAAAAGGAGAAAAATTAGCCGGATGAAAAGCTTTTACCTGATGAGTCATTTCTTGACAGGAATGGTTGAATGAAGTGAGTGAAGACTGTCTGCTGTGTGTCACTGTCCATGTAGGCCTTTTGGCTACTGAGTGCTTTAATGCTATCATTTAGAAAGAGAGTTTTCAGTGTCTAACCATGCTCATGTTTTTCAGCGATCTTGTCAAAGCTGACCCATTGGCCAGATACAGTTTGCACTTACACAACTTGGTACGTCGGGCAGCTGAAATTGTCGGCACTGAGGCAGGTAAGGAAGTTTGTTGTTGGAGAGGCCAAGAAGAGATGGATCTTTTTCTGGAACCAGTTGTCGATGAACCCTTCATCCTGCAGTTGTGCCTGGCTGAACGATGCAATTTTCACCTCCCCCAGAGCCTCGAGAGCATTTGACAAGCCGGGGCTGCTGCCGTCCGTCAGATTCTGGAATGTTGCAAGTATTGGATCATTACCCTCATTTACACATCTTGGAAACCTGCATTGAGTAGTTTGTGGATAGACCTACCATGCCAGCCAGTACATCAAGAGCCTGCTCCAGATTAGGACTATTTTGGAAGAAAAGTTTCCAGACCTCTACGGGGTATGTTTGCTGTTTTTCCAGTGAGCATTTCAAGATTGTGGCCAAGTTGCTCGGTGTGATATTCTTACCCTTAGAGTAAAAAAGAAGACACAAGGAAAACAGTGTTTTAGGAAGATTAGAGATTTTTTTTACATTGTAATGTACAACAAATGAGCTGTTTTCCATATGTTTTGTTTTTCTGCGATTGGCAGCTCTAGTTTACTGAACTTACAGAAGAACAGGCATATTCAACGATGGTAAAATTGCACAGGACTGCAGAGGAATTGTCCGATTCCAGTGTTTTCTGAAGGCGTGACCTATACAAAGGAGCAACAAAAAGCATGGCCATTGTCACCACATAAGAAAATGGTGTGAGAATGCAATCTCTATATAGTAGTAAAATAGAATTGCACCCACTGGTTGATTGCAGCACAGATGAGGTTCTCTGTAAAAAGAGCATTTCAATGGTTTATATTTATCTGCACAACAAGCTAATGAGCTGTAGGTTTATTATTCTCTTAGTGAAAGATATTTGGCAAACTTACCATCTACATAGGTCTTTGTGCACTGCAAGGAAATAACATATGTTAGTATTGTATGGAGAAGTGGATGACCTCAAATGACAAATCTGGTCTTTTATTTTTTTCTTAACTCCTTCCTTCAGCTGATTAAACAGAAAAGCATATAGTGTTTTTTGTATTTTACTTTTACAACAGGGTGTTTTGAATCTTTTTTATTACCAGAGAAATTTCTGATTAAACCCCTTTTGTAATCTAGCCCAAACTTTACTCATCTTATTTTTTCATGATATTTGTGTAATTTTTTTCTGGTCTTTTCAGCTTTCAGTTTTGCATTTTATGTCAAATGGAGAAACTCACCCCAGGAGAATCAGATTCCCAGCAAACTGTTGAGGAAGACATAAAAGTTAGTCAGACACTCAAAACGTTTGGTCACTGCAGTGGGGGTAGGTTTATTTTGGGGAAAAAAAAAAAAAAAAAAAACGTCTCAGCAGAGCTTCTGTGGCACGTACGTGGGAATGTGTCTTGGATCAATTGTACGCTTGCTCTTATGCCCATCGAAAGGTCCAATGGCAGGAATGTCAAACTTTGCTGCAGACCAGTAAGTCTGTAGAGAAAAAGAAAGGGATTTGGGATTTTTGCTGGAAACAGTCATTCAGAAAGAGCAGACATTTCTTCTTTCTTTGACAACTGGCTCTTACATGGCTGCATAGGATGCACAGCTGATGTTTATGGGAATCACCAACAAGCTGTCTGGTTGGAAGCTGGCTATAACGGGAGACAAATACTGCTGGAACCACAGCTCAAAGTCTAAAGGCTCAAAGGTCTCAAATTCTGGAGCAAGAGCTGTCAAAGTCAGGTTCAAGATTGTGTCCCGCACAGCTGCGTTTTTGATGAAGGTCATGTTCGTCTGGGGAAAAAAAGAAAAACAGAAATTTTATTTTGAAAAAAATTTAGTAAAAGACATGGTAAACAAGTTGAGATAGGGGTGCGTGTGTAATAAGCATTGTTTCTAGGGCAGGTATAAGTGGTTCAAATGCAAGCGTGCAAAGAAGTGTCATTTGGAGACTAATCCCTGCCTTCGCTAATGGTATTTGAGCTTGGGATAAGGCTGCTCTGTCAATTCTGTTTTTGCAGGTCTTTTAAAAAGTCTGAGTGAAACATTTACCTGTTTGTTGATCTGTGCAAAAACCTGGAAAAACTGAGTGAGCTGCCCCACATCACCAGGACTGCGTCAAGTTTGTGAGCAGGCCTTTTACGAGGGTCACATTCTCCAAAGCTCCACTGCGTGGGTCCAGTATGAGTTGTATCTTTTGTTGTGTGGTAAGCAAATCCAGGACTGTCTCCTTTCAATTCAAGCAAAAATTGGGACAACAATTTTATCACTAGTTGCAACTTTTCTTTTTTCTTCTTTTTTGTTTGTTTCAAATTTTTTTGTCACTTACTGCAGAAAATCTTTCATTCATGTTTTTAAGTTCCTCAAGTGTTGCAAATAATGAGAAACTTGCCAAGTTTCTTTTCAGCCATTCCTCACTTCCATTTACACTGTTTTTGCAACCAGGATCTGTTAATGTGAACAACACTGTAGTATTTCTTTTTAAAAACAACCACATATTTTTTTACATAGTGCGAACAAAGCAGCCTTTTTTTCATGTTGCAAAAGGTAGATGTCAGAAAAATGTTTTTACCTTCAAGATTTTTTCTTGATAGGTATTCTTTAATAAAGTTGTAGTAGATCCGTTTTCTTTCCATTGTTTGAGTTAGGTTCAGTTCTTCATTCATAGACTTTACCCTAGGAAAAAAACAAGTACTTTAAATGTATAAATCCTAAACCTTACTTCCCCACGTAGTTACCAACACAGCTAAAATCTGTTAAAATGGCTACCACTTATTTATAAATAGAGAATGTAAAACATGATTTCTATGGGTTTAACAAACAGAACATTTTTCATTTCTAAGTAGTGTCTTTGCAGCCTACATCAGTGATGAGAGACAATTATACTGGAACCAACTAGATCTGCATTGTAATCACTGTGGAGCTAGAGCACCCTTCTCTGTTGCTAAATCTATAGTTATTCAGTGATAAGCTATTTTAGAACTGCATTCTTCATAGGCTACACAAAGATTTCTTTAGCATGGAAATTTGAAAAAAATAAAAGGTAACATTCTAAGGAATTACAAAAATTGTCAACCATACTCATCTGATTTACTTACAATTTTTGGAAAGAAGTGCAGCTTAGGTTCAGGTTGCTCAACTGAATGAGGAAGTTATTATCGACAAGCGGTAGTAGTGGAGCCATCCTGATTGAGAACCACTGTCTGATGAATGTAATGTCACTGTAGTTACCCATAGTCAGGCTTCCCAGAACGTTGAATATCTCCAGAACATTTAAGCTAGATTCATTCGTGCTCTGTTATAAAACAAAGTTTGTGCAAAGTTAAACAATGGAGTGCAGGGTTATCAATAAATGCTTTGATATAAACATGCAAGGTGTCTTTGAAACATTGATGTGTTTTACTGGATTGGTCGTAACGTAACATACGATGTGACACACATGCGCCATTACTATGCATTCAGCCTTGGCCGTCTTATCGAGTTAAGTATTGGCGAGGTCCAAACAGGTGGGCAAAGAATCTCAGATGGGGACGCAATGTTTTGCAAAAAACTGCAAAAATTATGAAAACAAAATAATCCAATTCACTTTCACAGGTTAGTAATCACATTCTATTAGAGAGAAATCAGGCAGGGAAGCGTGAAGTGGGTCAAAGCATGCTAGTTTGATTCATCGATGTATATTTTTATTAATGTTTTATGCTCTAGTTTAATGTTTATTACCTCATAATTTGAGAAATTTGCTGTTAGAGATGTTGGGGTTGTAGTGAATGAATAAAATTCATTATTTTTACAAAAGGCTTTTAGCTGAAGATGTTTTAGACAAGTTTAAAGCCACTCTTCTATAGTCTAACTACAGATCTTAAGATTGATAATAGCCCAAACATACTATAAAACTATATAATACTATAAATAATATAGTATTATATATATAGTATAGTATAGTATAGTATATACTATATATATATATATATATATATATTATAATATATATCTAATAATATATAATATATATATATATAGTATAGTAAATATATATAGTATTATATAACTATGTATAATACTATATAAGATGCAATAGTTTCATAACTTATTAACTGGATTGTCCCTTCAGTCATTGGAACAAAAATGAAAAAAAAAAGCTACCATGCTTATTTTTCTGGCATTTGTTGGCATAAGTTGTGCCATAGTTTGTCTTGTAAATAGCAGTGTTTATTTCATTTTTATAGGTATGATTGTAAAGAATCCTTTCAAAGAAGTATCTTGTGAGACGTGGAAAATATCTTCTGGAAAGTTCTCTATCTCAAAGATTTGCAAAAGCCTTTACTCTAATTAGTAAACCTCAGAGATCTTGACAGACTGCAGCGACCATCAGATCATGAGTAACGGCTCATGTTGTAAGCAGAACATCACGTATGACTTTTATCACCTACACACATCACTGCTGCAAAAGCACAAACAGCATCGACAGAACACCAAGCCAATTATTATCAAAGGCCTTTGAAATCGTCTATTTAAATGTAATTGAGATGTATTTGACATGTCTTTAATGCAAAAATAATAAAAGTTGTAGATTTCTATTATTTATTTTTATTATTATTTTTTACAAGGTGTTGATTACCTTGTTATATTTGCAAGTGTTTTTTTCTTTGTTCATCACTTTAAGGTGTTTTTAATGGGAAAAGGCTTTTGTTACTTAACTTTGTCAAGCTTATCAGTCATTCATGCTATTGAACTTTAACAATTACCCCCTCTCTGGGTTTGGGGGACAAGCATTTAGCTCAGTTGCATAGATTCAGGCATATAGACAAAATAAAAAGTCAGGATATTTAAAAGTTGTTAATTTGACAGCAATGTGTTATCTGTAACACTAGAGAATGCAGTTTGTGCACTATTCACAGATTAATGTTAAGAAATGGTAAATATTCAAATATACCATGAGATCAATAATTATTAAGCTTTAATTCATGCAACATTTTGTGAAAAGAAATGAGGCAGCTAGCCCAATTTTTGTGGTTGATGCCTGCCTGTCCTAAACAGGAGCAACAGGGTTTTGTTGATGTGACTCAATGCTTAGTAATGGTGCCTGCACGCGCACGTCACTGTGTTTAGCAGCAAATAGGCATAAACGAATCCAGTAACATTATCGATCCTTTGAAATAATTGTGTACTAAATACTTTGTTTGTTTTGACATTTAAAAATCATTTGAGGACATCTGGCTGAATATTTTTTCATAGGCAATAGCTACATCACGGAAAAAAATAATTGAAACCTACTGTTTTAGACCTTTGAAAAGCAAATACATAAAAACCTTTAACAAAACGGAAGTAAAATCAATTGCAATATTATAAGAATTAAAATGTGTTCTTAATATTTTAATAATATTTTCCGTACCAGATCTAAGACAACCTTTACAGTTGACTGTAAAATGTGTCTGATGTTAAGCTCCAAGTCCTTCGTTATACTTCCATTTTCACTGCCTTTACATGACAGCTCCTCTATCATTATGTCCACAGCTGCAGATATCTAAAGAGAGAAAAAGCGAACAGTAATTTTGGAAGGGTATTTTTGTTTTTGACACAAGAGGATGACATCTAGCTTTTCTGTTGACACTGTAAACTAAATTTAGGTCAAAGAACATCTGCCTGAAAACGACTTAAATTTGAAATGCTTACACTGCGACCGGCATCCTGCAGTTTTCCTGTTGGGCAGGATTCCTGCGAGCCATTGGCTGGAGCTGGAGTAATGCTTTAGGAACAAAATAAAATATTTCACAATGGTTAAGACAAAAATCTAGACATGTTCTATCAGATTGAGCTGAGGTTCACCCTCGTATTTTTTTTTTTAAAGAATTTTAAGTAATTTGCTTGGAGGCACTTATTATAAATCTGCATGCTGACCTGTTTTGTGTTGTCTGTAAACCTGGTCCTACAGGTGCAAAGTTAAACAAAATAGGAAGGAAAGTGTTAGATTTTGAGGTGTTTAAAAAAAATACATTTTTGTTGAGAAAGATTAATGTTACCATTTGTTGTGTTGTACTGCAAAAGAAAAAAAATTCACAAAATTAAGGGTTGACTTTAATAAAAAAAAAAATAAACTTTTATGGGAAAAATGATTATTTAAACTTACGGTTGTTGAAGTCACTATTGATGCACAAACTAAGAAAAAAAATAGAAGCACCTTTAGTAAAGGTACTTTTCATCTAAATAAAAACTTTAATTAATTGTGCTTTTTACAGATAATAGACACTTACTGAGAAGAAACAGTGGAAGAAGCAGAACATTAGCCAATGTCCTTGTACCACCCATTGTATCAAAATGATTTCAGACTTCAGAGGCTCTTAGATTGTCCAGTCTGCATTTTAAACTGAAAAGGAATGTAAAACACTCGAAAAAATAAGCAGCAATTTTGCAAATATTGAGCAACTAACATAAACAAAGCTTTTTAATGTTTGTCTTTATGAAAAAACTTATACTTGTGGTGCAACTTTGCACTTGCCAAAACAATGCTTGCTTAAAATGTATGGAAAGTAATTTGTTTTGACAGCAAAGTTTTACATCTGAGCATATCAAAAAGCTTAAAGTCTTTATGTCTACTCTACCATAAGCTTTTCTTTTTCAATTCATTCACAGCAGAAAAACGTATTAATTCCACTCTTATTTCTATACAGAAAACACAGTATGTCAAATAGTCATATAAGATGAAGGTACAGCAGGTTAAGCTCACCTGTGCAACTCCTTTGCTTTGTAAGGGAACAATGACAACTAAACCAAGGTACGGAAATTATATGCAGGGTGGAGTGAACAAATTACTACCCACACCTCTTTCTGAGCTAAAACAAAAGCATGTGCAAAATGTTCAGCATGCTATGTGAGATTCTTATTAAATTAAGTGCTAAAATAAAAGTTTTGCTGTTTTTAATTGACTAAATAGCAAAATAAAACATGCATTTACACAAACACTTCTCATGGTATACTATATTCTCATTGAGCTTTGTAGGAAATATATTAAGAAGTAGCTTTGCATATTTCCAGTCTGCATTAGAGTATCCTAATGATCAAGTTTCTCCTTTTTTTCAGATGGCTGCAAAGACTGGTGTATGGTTAACTAAAAACAAAAACAGGTGGAATTACCTCAAATCTATTAAATAAATAAATTATTAAATACATTATTTTTATTTGTGTCTTTATTTTTCTTTGGAAACAAATCATTTAGTTTTCAAATAAAAAATTTGTTTATCAAACAATATTTTAAATGTTGGTCATAATGAAAGATCGCTTTAAACCAGAATTTTGTTTATTTCTTGACTTGAATCTAAATGAGAATGCATTATGGAGTCTGGGTAACCAAAGATACTCTGGCTGATAAAGAGACTCAATTGTTGTATGGTAAAGTAAATCACTTGATGGATCCTAAAAAGAGAAGTGTTGTGTTTTTAATTCCAGCAAGTTGATGTTTTTGGGAAATCATTAACATTTGCATGTAATTCTGTAAAAATGTCTACTTATGCAACAGTCATGTAACAAATAAGATTACTTTACATGGTCAGCAGATATTATTGAGACGTATGTGCATTAGCAGATGTAAAATCTGAGAAATCATATCAACATGAACCCAGTCAAGTATGTTGATGTAGCAGGGATCTGATTAATTTAACAACTCCCATTCAAACCCCTTAATGGAGATCTTAGGTGTGATGAATGTCATTGTTCTCCAATCAGAATGAAACCTGACATTGCTTTAACAAGGAGATTAATGCCAGGGCATGGCATCTCAACACCTCTTTTGTATTGTCGTCATAACATATCTATGAACACACCCAGCAATATACAAAGAAACACCCAATTGCATGAGGGTATTTAGTTCTGGTTCAATGCATAGTGTAAGACCCTTACAGTTCAGACCCATAGAAGTTAAAATATTAAATGGTAAAAAAAAAATTCATGAATGACAAATGAGAGGCCAAATAAAGCTTAAGGGTTGCTATGGGAACCAACAACCTTTGTTTCATCCACAAGTACAAAGTGGACTAAAAATCTTAGATTACCAGTTTTAGCATTAAACATCAGCTGTGTTTTTTAGTAGCCTGGGATTGATATATGGAACTTGGCAATTTAAGAGTAAAATATTAAGCTCCTTCCAGCGTTATTCTTGTATGCCATGTTTATGAACAGCTTTTGGCATCCAATATTAAGTAAGATTTTTTTAAAAAAACGAAATAAAACAAAAATAGTCCTAAAACTGTGAGACATGCACAATAATCCTTTTTTTTTTATAAGTACCAATTTGTTTAGAAGAAGGTGTATGCAAGACATCAGTCTGCATGTATTTTTTATCCACAAAGTACCTGTTCTTTTCATTTGACACTTATTTGTTTAGATTTTATATATAGCCATTTGCAGTGTTTTTACAGGAATTAAATGGGTTCAACGTGTTAGCAACTGGTAAATAAAGATTAACAGGTATATTCATCGTGAGTAAGCCAAAGATTTCCCATGAAAAGTTCCACGTTTAAAAATAGCTTACCGTAAGTTAAAATTAAGTGGCTGCCTATCCCTTACCATGCCCTATTTTTTGCAATGAAATTATTCTTAAGTGAATCATACTTTGTGTGCATTTGTGCTGCTCAAGCAGTAAACAAGAACAAAGATCTGCCTCTGGGCCTCGTTCCAATTTTACTGGCAACACTGGTACAACCAGTAGTTTTGTGTCACAGATTTGCCACGCCTGGATCCCAACAATTCCTTTTAGCATGGAATATCACTCATCATCATGCATACTCCCTAAAACAGGGATATCAAACTCGATTGCTCAGGGGCCAAAATCCAAAACACCCTGAAGATCGCTAATCAAACTGGATAAACGTTTATTGAACACAATAAAAGTAAACTTTTTTAAACATAAATATGAATAAAAATAGACAAAAAGCATTGTTCCGGGATAAATCAATTTAAACCTTAAATAACTTATATAACTTCAATAACCTTAAAAACACTTTTATACTTAGTATACCTTACAAATACAGGACAAGCAAAACAGTGCAAGAGTCCACACACCAATAAACAATGTAAGAATGGTTGCCTCAGGAGAAAACATGTTAACAAGTGAAAAGATTTTCAAGTGCATTTCAAGTATTTTAAGTGTTCATAGAAAGCTTGATCAGATGCAAGCCTTAGGGATGATTCCGGAACTAGGCCGCTGCACATATAGAGTTTGATAGTAGGGAAAATCACAAAGCTAAGGTTGTGATCTATAGCTGCATGTTGCAGGGATTAAAATCAGAGCACTGTGGACGTGTATGAATAGGGTGACTGAAGCTTTGTGAATAACTTTGAAAGGCGTATTCCATGTGTCTACACAAACAAGGTTTACTTTCAGATAGACATGAATACACCTATACACCTATTTTTTTAGATTTAAAAATGAGAACGGGGTTCTCTGTTTGTATAAGTTTAATTCTTAGCAATAGCCCAGTACAATGTGTTTGTTTGCTTGAAAGTACAACTAAGTGTTGGGAAGACCACCAGTTTTCTATAGTAAGAAATTAAAAAGGAATTTGTGTTTGAGAGGCAGACCCAGAAGCTTAACATCAAAAAACAGGTTCAAGTACAAATTTCAAGTTTTCATTGAGCAGAAGTGCTATTGCACACACACCAGAAACCATGGTTAGGAGTGTTAGGTTTGTCTGATGGTACATTTGTCAAAGAAAGACAGCAAAGATAAACAATAAGCCTTAGCGTGAAGTGGTCATTTAACAACACACATACACAATGTTTCATAGGTAAACAAACTGTTTACAAAACTGTAAATTAACTACACTTTTACTAAATAAACAACTCTGAAGAACTTTAAAAAAAAAAAGAAGGTTTCAGGCCCATGAGGGATCTGTTGGAGTGTATTCAGCTTTCATAGGTTTGTAAAACATTTAAACAGATGATGCCTCTTCAGATTTAGAGGAATGTTAAATGGTGTATACTTATGTAGCACTTCACTACCTTCTAAGAAGGCCCAAAGCGCTTTACGGTCATGGTCCCTATTACACGTTCACGCATTCATTCAGACACTGATGGCGGCTCCACTGCCGGACACTGGCGCCAACCTATACCCACAAGGAGCTATGTGGGGTCTACCTTATTACATAGGTGCACAGAGCAGAAACTGAATTTGTAATCCTCCAATCGGAGGTCGATCACTCTACCACCACAGCCGCCAAAAACATTATAAACAAAAGTCTCATGTTGGGATTACTTAAGCAGGGAGATAAAATAAAAATAATCAAAGATTAAAGGAAACTGGTTGAAAACTATGAGGCTGTGAGAAGAAGGACAAGCAGTGATTGTAGTATGAATGGAATGGCCCTAAAGCAGAGAGTGGCCAAGGTGGAATGATAAGTAGGACTAGTGTTGCAATGTTGCATTGCTTGGGGGGACAGTGTCATAAGTAATGTGGGAAAGAAAAGAAAGAGTAAGAGTCTAAGAAGGAATTAACAAAATAGTACAGAGACCACCTATGCTTGAAGGTCTAAGAGTATACAAGCCAGTTTTGCCACTGCTTATCAGGTAGAAATCAGGGTTGAACTGTGGACTAGCCCACTTACAAACTTAGAAGACATATTGCTTCAAATTACTTTTTTTCCAGGTAAAGGCTGGCTTGCTTTTTTTCCTTTATTGGATTTCACAGACATAGTGGTAGGACTGCTGTTGGTAATTTCTTGGTGGTCTGACCATGTTCTTTTTTGTATAAGACGGATTTATGTAACACATTTGAGAACATGCACAAGGGGGGATATGTGTAATGATTTATCTTACAATGGAAAAACTGCAAAACTGTACAAAATTTAGATTTTTTATTTTGTACACATTAGTATTTCACATTTGGATGGATTTGAGGTTTGTATTTGTGTGTGTGTATATATATATATATATATATATATATATATATATATATATATATATGTATATATTTTTTTTTTTTTAGGTTAGACCTGCTAAAACGAAATTGTCATTTTGACTGTATCGTTTATATTTATTGCAATTCTGAATGACATAAATTAAACATATTTGTATGAATGCCTTTACGCAGTTCATCAAGCCCTATCAAGTTGGCCATCCTGCAGGATATTGTATTGTCTTTCTGCCTCTTTGTTCTTTCAGTTAAACAGCCAACACCCATTCTTCAAACTAGCTTAACAGCATTTCACTTCTTGCTGTCATCCAGCATATTTTAAGTGGAGACACTGAGTTGCGTGCATTGATCTTCATTGGTACAAGTTAAGTAATCAGCCTGGTAGTTAGGAAAGCAGTCACATAACATGGAAGTTTCATATTTTTGTTTGTTTTTTAAATGATGCCAAAACACATCAGAGAAGTTTAATTTTTTTTTCCCACACTCGGGATGTACCCCTTCTAAAATTATTTTTGACATGAAGACCCATCTTCTATAAGCTCACACAGTTTATAACAGCTACATAAGTAGTTTTTACCCATTCAACAAAGTAGAACTCTTTTTTTTTATTCAGTAAATTTTAGTTGGAAATTTAAACCCAGGTTTAAATTAAACTTTGAGTCTGTGCAGTTATCCATTACAAATGTGTCTAATTTATACAGGGTGAAATTTGTATTACTTTTCAACCAAAAGACACAAAATTAGTGATTTACTATCAAATAAAGTAACTTTGAAATGTTTTTTTTTCTGTGTTCGTGATGTGCATTAACTAGTTTTATACATTTTTTTCCTTTTTTTGTCATCAAGATTCAAAAATTAAAGTCAGAAAATTTTTACCTTTATTTGCCAAACCTCGATTAGTTTCATTTTTATTTTTCAGTCTCTTCTTTCTTGAAACTCTTTGCTTCTGTATACGTACATCATTGGATTTCTGGAATAGTCATCCATCTCTTATTTGTACCAACTCACTAGTGAGAATTGGCACAGCAGTCTGCGAGACAATGCCAGTTATTTGAATCAGGTTTCGTTAAGCAGAAAAATGCGTATAACACGCAGGGTGCAGGGAAGCCTGAGGAGAGGTTTAGGAAACCAGAGCAGAGAACACTGTAGAGCTTTCCAATGTTTACTTCATCTTTTAGCCCTGACAATGACTAATATTGTTGCTATTGTCATAATAAGTTCTAGGTAAAAGATGACTCATGAGGCTAGATTAAAAAATTGTTTTTCTTTTGTGTGTTTATTTTCCTCCATGTTCCATCTATTGTTCTATGAAATAGGGTGATGGCACGCTGAATACAACATTCTGAGATAACCAATCATTGGAGCTTTAAGCCTATTGTTTTGATATCTCTTTAGCTTATTCTTGACCTTTTTGATGTTGCCATCAGTTAGGTTGTTATATATATCTCTATGCCCTTAATGTGCTGTATCCAAGTACTTGAAAGCATCCTCCTTGTTTGCAAAAGAAAGCTAAAGGCATCTCATTCACATGCAAAGTCAAGCCTTTATGACGTACTTCAGCTGCTGCATTCTTAACATTTTCTAAATGGTGCAATACAAACAAAAATATAACTATGTTGTTCTATTATCATATAACCATGACATTATGTTGGTTCAGTTATATATTATGAGATTACACTTGTTACCATATTTCTATGAAGCTGAACACTTTTCCCTCTAAAATACATAAAACCGTAATTTTCTCTTTAAGAAAAAACATTTAGTATTACTTTTATAGAAGCACTGCAGATTCAAAGAAAAATCCTTAAAGCTGCAGTAATGGTAAATCAACAACTAGTGATGTGATACAAATGTAAATCTAGGGCAAAGTTGCACAGACAAATTGCACAAACCCTTAAGCTGCGTTCACATTCGGTCAGGCAGCAGCCCGATTTGAGTGTTGCGGCGTGTCCAGAGTTTAAAAATCGTAACTTTGGCAAGGTCAACCAATCAGGGACTCAGCTTTGGGCACATGTCGCGATCAGCAGGTGGAGTACCATATTATATGAAGCATATGATCCAAGCATTCTAGCCCTGAACTTCCATCTATCTTAACCCACTGTATGTCATGGTGCCTCAGATGATCTACTCCCTTTATATGTTCATATGTTTGTACACATTTTTTCTTTGATTTTGATTTTTTTCTTTTATTTGTTCCCTTCTTGGACTAATGAGGGACAGCAAGTTGTCAAATTAGGTTACAGAGGCTACGTTCACACTGCAGGCTGAAACGACCCAATTCCGATTTTTTTGCCCCTATGTGACCCAGTTCCGATCTTTTCATGACAGTCTGAACGACACAGATATTCAAATGTGACCCAGGCCACTTGGGTATTGCGTCCTGAATCCGATAGGAATCCGATCTTTTTAATTGCGACCGCCGTCTGACCGGCCTGACCACATGAATCTGAATCGTATGTCATCGACACGCTACAAACGTCATCATTCTGTGTTGAAGTAGGCGGGAACGAGAACGTAAACATCAACCATGGTGGACGATGCTGCTGAGACCAGTCAGTGGAAGGGAAACAGGTCACCGATTGGATTAATATTTGGGGTGATCGCTCTATTCAGGACAAACTCCAGGCCAGGGCTCTTATCGCAACCAGGCAGTTTTTGAAAAGATTTCCAGTGAAATGGCCGAGTGTGGTGTTGAACCTTCCCTGCGATGACTTTTTTTTCCCTTTCCGACCGTGGTCAGAAGCGCGGGGGAGACCAGCTTCTCCAGGGCTGCAGGTGGATCCTCCTTCAGGGTTCACTTCCCCGTTCAGACTCTCACATTCTCCAAAGCGGGTTAATAAAGAGTCAAAAGCATTTATTCTGTGGGAAATGTTCTTTTATTACCGTTCTTCCTTCCTCCATAACACACAACATGAATGCGTGCCCCCCACTGCTCCCCTCATTCCCACTTCACTGCTCGTACACTTCTTCTCCTCTCTCTTGTCTTACACATACACAGACACACGCGCGGGCGGGCCCAGCACATACACATACCTATTCCACAACAGTGGGTACAGATGATCCCGGCTCCAATGCCTTCTTAAAATGAGAAGATTGTAATTGTGCTGCTTCTTTGTGAAAATAAATGTAATAATGCAAAAGAGCTCCGCTGTTGACAACACTGCTGTTGACAACACTGCTGTTGACATTGAAGGAAAAGAACCTTGCTTCCCGCTTTGGCAGGTTCTTTAAAGCATGTTCAGCTTCGAGGAGAGATGACCCAGAATCGGCCGATTAAAGATTAACAAAGTCCCTGATACAATAGTTCTAAGACAGAGAGCAAAAACACAGAGCTATAGCAAAGAAGGAAGAGCCCCAAAGAGCAGAAAGAACACTTCCTAAAGTAAGAGTCTTATAGTGGAGTCCGTGCGTTGCTAAGATCTTCTTCCTCTGAGAGCAGCCAATCCTCTGGCTTCAATTTGACATAGTACTTATTTGGTGTAGAGTTGCTGTTTTCGTCTTCCTGTGGTGCTGCCACCGATCTTATACCTGCAACTGAACAATGTCCTTTTTTGGTGCGTTCAAATGGTGGTCCCAGAAACCGACCTTCCCTCAATGGTCAGCGTCCAATTCAACATTGATTGTGGGGTACTGCTCTTCTTGTGAAAATAAATGTTAATAATGCTTGGTTGACAAAATGCAGTTTCTTAACTCCATGTTAATTAGCACTTCCGCAACGGTGACGTCGTTCACCGTTGAATACTCTTCTGCGCATGTGGGTCTCGTTTGGGTCGTGTCACGGTCACACTGGAGATCACAAAAGTTCAGATTTACCAGGAAATGTGAACGCTCTTGCAAAAAAATCTGAATTTTTCAAAAAATCCGAATTGAGCATTAAGCCCTGCAGTGTGAACGTAGCCAGAGAGACAGAAATACTACAGGAAAGCAGCCGTCATTCAGACGCAGCTCCCGCTGCAGGAGTTAAGCTCACTGTACTGGTAGAGTCTGTAAATGATCCCATGAACCCAGATGTAGAGATGTGATTACAGATGTTTTTGTATTGCTCCTAGATAAACCAGATCTCTAAACATCATCCGTGTCTTACATGCCTTGTAAATGAGATATACACAGCTACTGCATAACTATGTAGTCACAGGGGGGCTCAAGTTTGGGTCATTGAAGAAAAAAGGTTCAGCGCACTGCCTTGTGGGGTCTAGATGACCCCACTCCCAATGTTAAAGTGCCAAGGATAGCACAAGGGTTAACCAGTTATGTCAAACTTTACATTTCTTAAAAATGTAAAAGCAGATTCAGAGAATGATGGGATTTAGTTCTGTGAAGTCACTTTCGAGGTTAATATCTTTCAGTATACTGAATTTTCACGACTATAAGGTGCACTCAAAAGTCTTGAATTTTCTCCAAACTGTAGGGGGCGTCCTATGAGGCGGTGCGCCTAATGTGTAGTTGTGGGGCGTAGAAGAAGACAGGCGTGAGAAAGCGAGAGAAAAATATGGGCCAGCTGGAGCGCCACTATGGCGCCAAGGTGAGAGTCAAGCTGTCAATATATTGGCTGCATTAGAGGCTACTGTAACCAGAACAACATGAGAGTCTCTTCTCTTCACAGCTCCCTAACTCATGGTGTGGGAATCAACACTTTCCATGAGTCTTAGTGGCCATGGCCTCAGGTCCCCACAACATTTTGCAAAATGGCTGAAGCCCTGTTTAAAGTTTTTTTTTTTTTTGCCCTGTTTAAACTGCAGCTATCAGCTATGCAGACTGATGGATTTTTAGATGCTGTTTTATGACTGAAATTTTTTTAAAAAATACATCAAAACTAACTCAGATTTGCTCCTGCTGCATTCTTTACAAACACAGTTTGTGTGTGTGCTTAAGCCGTCTCTTCGCTAGTGCGTGTGTGAGGAGGAGGAAAGCAGAGCTACGGCGTCCCGTGCACCCATGTAAAGAACGAGGTGGGGGGTCAGGTGCTGAGCGCAAGTGAGTCTGTGAGCACGCATTCAGTTTGTGTTACCCAGTTAGAGAGAACAGTAAAAAAAAAAAAAAAAAAAGGTTTCCTCTAAAACAAGTGTCAAACTCAAGGTCCGCAGGCCAAATGACATTTTATGTGGCCCGCGAGAGGATCAACGTTTTGAATTTCTTAAAATAAAAAATAAAAATTGGTATTTATTCATATCTAGGGGGAATCTGACTTGAAATATCGGATTGGGCAACTATACATTAGGACTTGAACACTGTCCATATAACCTAACCTGACACAATCAAATGTAAAAGGATTTATGCTAGAGTAACAAGAAAACATGTTCTCTATGCAACTGTAATTGTCATTTTAAAAAGTTATAATAAATAAATGAGTTATTTAACATTAAGGAGTAGTTAGACTTATTTGTCATTACATTTACTTACATGTATAAATTATATCTAGCCCTTTGAGGACAGCCACTATGCTGCCTGTGCCTTAACACCCGGTGCAGCTTTTGTATGTGTCAGAGACTAGAAAAATCCCCCGTGACTAAGACCGGGTCCATGGTCATGAAAATCTGGGTAATTTTATAAAATACTCAAACATTTTGTTTAGGCTGTTATATTTTGATGTATATATGCATAAAATAAATATGTTGCAGAATGCAAAAAAAATAAACATAGATAAAATCTTTAATAGGACTTCTAGCATGTAAGCTGCTCTATAACACTACATAAAGTGTTGAATTTCAATGTACCCAATTTTAAATACAACCACATTGGATTTGCATGAGCTTTTATTACATTTGTGGTAAAATACAGTTTAGAAGAAAATTACATAAAAATAGAGAGAATTAATTTTTTTTCTCATTTGTTTAAATCTTTGTTGATTGTCATTTATGTACGATTTTAAATACTTTTCAGTATCTCAAAATAATCAAATAATCAAAATGTTATTTATTAAAAAAATTAAAGTATAGTTTCAGAAAAAAATGGTTAAATGAATTATCAAAGTTAAATGTTATCAATATACATTACAAATTCACTTTAAGGAAATTTTAAGATGCAAGCAAAAAGAAAAAACATTAAGACAAAAAAGCAGCAATGTTAGCGCTCAGTGATCATGGGTTGACTGCAGCTGGTTGCAGGAGTATTTGTTGTAAAGCTATCAGCAGAGCAGCCAGGAACAGTGATGGTGATGTTTTCATGAGCTTGACTCCATTAAATATGCTTGAACCTGGAAACAAAAAGTTTTTAATTTAAATTCATTTCACCTGACATCTGATCTTACAAGTGACCTTATTATATTTCTTATCAGTGGTTGTTTATACACTGTCTTATAATCCTTAATACAGACTCACTGGAGGGAAAAATGCTTCTGTCACAATTTTGACCTTTTTTAGGAAGAAAATCTTCAACCAGAGTTTTGCTGTCAACAGGCTGGTCTATCCATTTCCTTATATGTCATCTTATATTTATGAATAATTGCAAAAGTAGTGATGTATAAAAATGCAGCCAATAAAACCTCAATGTTTATTGTTTTCAAAATGTATTGTCGCTCATCGCTTTTTTATGCAAATTCTTATTTTTATGTTGTTTCTTGTATAAGCTCAAATTCTTTTAGGCCACAAGGAGATGGAGAACAGAATACAATGAGAGTGAATGTCAATTTTTTTAAGAAGCAAATTTTTACCTCCTCTTATGCTCTGAGATATGTGTGACAAAAAGGTGAAATGTCATTTGAGTTCAAATGGTAGTATAACAAAGTAAGTCTTACCTTCCCCTTCAGTGCTAGTTCTAGTGCTGGTTCTGCTACCACTAGTGGTAGTACCTAATGGCCCATTGCTAGATGCAGTATTTCCGTTTGAGCTGGGTGACGCAGTGGTGGTTTCCGTCCTGTTGCTGATAAGGCCCAGACCCAGCCTGTTTAGGTCTGACTGTAGTTGTAAATTGACCCAGGTCTGAATGATGGGGTCATTTTCAAACAACTTGAGATCACTTAGGCTGTTACCCATGAGGCCTTGCACATTGTCCACAGTCAAAGCCTGTGTTTCAAAAGAGGAACAATGAAAAGAACTGTTAAGAAATTTTCCAATTTCAAACTGAATTAATCAATGCATATAAAAACACCTTGTAAGATTTTTTGCTGTAGATTTTTGTGTCTTGTAACAGTTTGTGATGTATAATTATGTTTATGATAAGATGGGGTCATTAAGAAACAATTTTGTCTTATAGTTACTTTAAAAAATCTGATACTAAAGGAGGACAATTCATTAGCTGCAGTGACACAAAGAAACTTAGAAAAACAGAATTAAAAAAGGAATGCTTTGCTTTTGTTTTTTATAATCCTTACTTTGATTACATCAAGTTGGAGACTCCTAAAAATGTCAATATCCATGTTGATGTTTTGTGTTGAGAGTACTCTGACATCAACCAGAGGCGCTCCACCTTTCAAAGGTAAAAGCAAAAAGTAAATGACAGTACATTTCATTTATGGCAAATAAACCTCTAAAACAAAAATGTGATTCTGACCCATGTAGCCCTTGATTAAATCGTAGAAGTTGCCTGAGCTTTTACGGTATGTTCTGAAGGAAGTGTTAGTGATCTCATAAAGAACTCTCTTTTGCTCAGGTGAACAATACGTCACATTGAGTGCCTTTGCATTTCTGAAAGGGATGACAAAAGTTAAGCAGTGCTACATATACACACAATGAATGTCTGCATTTATTCATTTTTTGACACCAACCTGATACTTTCTGTAGTAATGGTCTTCAGTGTGTCTATATCTAGCGAGCACAAGTAGGAGTTGATCATGTTCAACTCAGTGGTTCCCAGAGTGTTCTCAGATGTGTTAAGATACTTAGTGATGATTGCTTTGCTCTAAGTTAAAAAAACAAGAAAAAGTATGTTAATATGTTGTAATCTTTTGTTTTTAAAAGTTTAAATCTATCTTGTGATACCTGTGCTGTAGTCCAAGTCCCATCTTCAGGTTTCATGAGTCCTCCCAAGGTGTCAATAGTGCTGATGTTCCACTTAGAGATGTCGTCAAGTGATGCAGCACGGGACACCGGACCAAGCATCCGGACATCCTGATCAGGAATTCCTGAGGGGAATGCCTGAAAAAACAAAGCATGTTCATTAATCTCATGATGTGATTTGTTACAATAAAGGCAAAATCTACATGGGCACAGACAGAACGAACCACTTAGTTGATGATGTTCATATGGACGTTTATTTAAGGTTATCAAAAACAGTCTCTTTTTCTAAATTACCTGGTTGAGCTTCTTCAGAATGACTGCTTGGAAGTTATCATCATCAACTTTTTGGCAGATAGAGTCGAGGTTATCCTTTAAAATGGGAACATCCAAGCAGAAATCAAACTGCTCCAAGTCGTAGCCAAATGGGAAGGACACGTCACTTATTGTCACCTGAGTGATATTGCCCACCGTGCAGCCTTAAAAAAATAAAGTTGACAAAATTGTCCTCATTTTCATTGGAAATTTAGAGAACAATCATAATTTTTCAACCTAACTATTTTTTAACTACTACTATTTTTATTTATTTATTAATTTATTTATTTTCTCTTTATTTTAATTGATTATTTCAAACTACACATACTTGCGGTTCGTTTCACCAGAAGAGGGCTTATCTGTTTAAACAGGCTCTTCAGTTTAGTCCTCTCCGTATTTTCTTTTCTCAGACTTTGCATAAAGCTCTTTAGGAATTGTTTCTTAGTATCCTGAAAAAGTAGAAAAACAGGTTCAGAAACTCAATTCTTTGAAGAAAAAAAAAAGGTGTTATGGTGATCCGTTTAAAAAAATTTTCAACGGTTTTAACAATTGTACATTTTGGCAACACAATTTCAAGGGATGAATCTGTTTACAGACTTACACTTGTGAATTGACTCCAGAAATTTCTTGTTAAATACAGTGGCAGGATCCCAAGGTCTGTTAGTGTTTGTATGTTCCAGGTTAACGTGTTTCTATGGAATAAAACCATATTAGTTTCAAGCAAGGAACCGAATACTAATTGTGTAAATGTGTAAAATAAATTCCTTTTCCTGTTATTAATTATTTTTAACCAACAGTCTTTACTTCATGTCAGCTGCATAACTCAAAAGTGGATTATAGTAACTTTCCCATTTTTTTACAGAAGTATAAACACTGTAGTTCAGTCTTTTTGTTTTTGTACTGAATAACTCAAATGTAATGTTCATACCCATATTTTGTGTTCCCTGAAAGCAACAGAGTCTCCATGGCAGCCACTTGGCTGGTAGAGAAGTCCTTGCATGCTTTGAGTTTTTCCAGAATATAAGGATCAGAGTTCACTATATACGATCCATCCAGAGTGCAGACCATGTTCCCAAGAATTTCCACATTGTCTTTGCTCAGGCTTTTACTGTTTATCCCCTAAACAGATCAGAAAAAAATGTCACACACACTCACAGACAAAAAAAGGGACATCATTTAACACATTTTTAAAAATTGCATACATAAGCAACATCATATGATTGATGCTTACCAAGCAGGTTGTGGCTTCACGGAACAGCTGGGGAGCTTTGTTCAGAACACTGGAGACCACTGAGAAGTCTGCAGCACCCAGTTCAGAAAAGTATGACCTGCAGTTGTTTTTCTGGATATCTTGGCTTCTGTAATGGATTAGTAGCAAAGAAAAAAGAAAAGAGAAGATCAGCAAGCAAGCTTGTTTTGACAAAAAAAATACATGAAATTGATCCATTTACTGTTTTTAGCCCAAAAAATATAAACTAGGGTTTTCAGCTAAACCAACAAACTTACTCAAAGTAGAGAAGCATGTCTGGGGGGTATTCTGTGAAATTCTGGGAAAGGCTTCCACGTAATTGGTTGTACATACAAGTCAGCTGCAGATGACAATGTCATAATAAAAATTGACATACAGCTGATACAACATTATGATGTATGTAATCTAAACATATCAAAAGACAAAAAGTCTGATAAGACATGAAATATTATGGAACACGTTACCTGGGATTCTTTCAGAATAACTTTAGGTCTGTTACTTCTTGGCCTGCAGGCACGGATCAACTGCAATATCATGGATTTTTTCATGTTTTGAATTCCACTGCAAGTGAAGCCTTGCAGCACATATGGAGATAGCCTGTGTTGAAACACACACACACAAACCACAAGGACAGTTATCCTTTTTGCCATCTAAATGAAAAGTCATAAAAAAGAGGGGAAAAGGGGGACTTTTTAAACTTACTGCTCAATGTCAAATGCTGTTCCAGCAAGATTTCCAAAGAACACGGAAGACTGAAAAACAAGAGTATACCCTTTTCAATAATTTGTGACATCATTCCTAGGAACTACATAGACACTTGAATACATGATGCCACACCCTTCAATATTTAGCTGGTGTGTACTGTTCTGAGAAGCTGAAACAAAAAGCTGACCTGTTCAGGAGTCCATATTTTTTTGTTGAGCACATTCATGTCTGCGGTCCCCTGAGGAAACACCAGCAATGCTGGTGGGATTACTGTTGCTAAGACATCAGGAACATTCATCACTATCGTGGCTGGACTTGTGTTCAGAGAAATGATCTGAGAAAAAAAAAGAAAGTTACTGTTATTCCAATATATATTCTTATTCTATTCATATTGATTAATAAAGTTATGGCTGAACTTTACAAGAAAAAACACATTTTTACCTGTTGGACGAAAGTCTGCTGGGTGACTGTTGAAGCCAGCAACATGTTGGAGACAAAGGTGGTGCTGGTAGTTGCTTGCAAAAGCACAGTGGCGGAAATTTTCTGTATAGTGCTTGGAGAAACTCCAGCAACAAGCGTGCCAAGGGACAGCAGGGAGGCTGAACTGTTTAACTGTAAAATATTTTCATATTTGGTAAGACATCTGCCCAGGTTATTTATTTCTCATCAAAACCGACTGAAGTGATCAAAGCATCAAATATTTCACATGGTTGTCCAGGAAATTATGCAGTTTGTTGTATTTACCTTAAAATCTGAGGTGGTTAGGATTTGAATCATGGCGGTGACCTGGGTTTGGCTCCAGGTGGTCACGCTGCCCAGGGTGGACAAAGAGGAAATCAGCACTGAAGACGACATCGAGGTGATCTGATTGATGGACAATCCTGAAGAGGCATTGCCAAGATTCACCAGCGTCTGCTGAGTCACCGTTTGGATGTTTGATGCCAGAGCAACCGTAACCTGTGTAAGACAATTCAACAGATAATTTTGTGTCTATGTAGTAATATTTATTATATAGACAAATCTTAATCACGATAAACATGTAAATGTCCATTTTTACCACACAATTCAGAAAGTATTTAAATTTGTTTCATTAAAACTTCAAGTGTCTGGCCTGGTTCAGCAAAATCAAAATAAACCCTTTTTTTGCTAACACAATTAATTGTTGAGTAGATTGAACACAAATAATTCTGCATGTAAAAATGTAGTTTGTTACCTGAGTTTCACCTGTCTCACTACAGACTTTCTGATATCTGTTCAAGATAGCCAAGGCCTCAGCTTGACTCAATGAAGTGTATGCCGAAAGTGGGATGTTAGAGGAGCAGAAGAAAAAGTCTGGAAGTCTTAAAAAAAAAGTAATACATATTTTTTGGGATATCTTAAAAACAAAGTTCTCATCAGAGAACAACCATGGCTTAATAATGAAGAACTACAGTATTGTTGTTTTACTGAGTAGATTAATACTCACTTTAGAAGGCTGAAGGTCGGGTCTAACTCAAACAGCTTTGTGATGTAGTAGCTGGTAACAGTTTGTGAAACTGGTGTGCTGCTAAAAAGCTTCAAATTGGTGATGTCCCCCAAAAACACTTTCATCTAACAAACAAAACAGTCAGTGTCATTAACAAGTCCTTTAATACAGTACAGTTTTTCTACATTTAGGGTAAGTCCTCCAACATTACATGTATTAATGATAAGCTGTAGAATTCTGCTTTCGACCTTCAAATGCATATGGTTACATTAGAGATCCATCCCACATATGCACAGCAAACTAGTGATTCAGAGCTATCACTTTAGTTGGGAAATTCTGACTAGTAGATTTGTATTGATACTTCTATCAGGATGTGTCTTAATAATGTTAGCTTAAATTTTGAATTCCAGACTGGAACCAATGTGATTATGTTTTACTGTGCTCTTCCAAAGTTGTTTTTATTATTTATTTAGAAAAGTCTATCACTTATCAAAACTATTAAGTTGTACTCAAAACAAAAAAACAAGATTAATCCAATTCAGTCTTTATTTAAAAGCTCCCCTAAATATATAGTGGATACATGAAATACTGACATACCTGAGAGGTGGAGACGAATGATTTAAAGTCTTCCAGAGTTATGAGTGTGACAAAATTGCCAATGTAATTGGCAAACCAGGCAGTAGAATTTAAATTTGGGTCAGTGGCATTGTAACATCTGGTCCCAGAGCCTAGTAACAACAATTAAAGAATGTCAACTTTAAAAAGCAAAATCTCCAATATTAATTATTTTTTCTATTTAATAAAAACCATCAAAAGGCCAATAATATAACCCATTAAGTCTAAACACGGGTTAATAATCCACTAAATTTTTACACATTTGCTTACTGGCTTTGAGGTAACTTCTGATGGTCGCGTAAACGTCCACTCGTCCAAAATCAGAGCTGCTATATATGAAAATGTTTCCCAAGTAATACACCCTGTTGAAAGAAAAGTGGTGAGAATCCAACTTTGTGCTATTTATTAGGTTAACTCTGCAGCATTGTAACAAAAACGTACAATTTTTGGAAGCCAAAGCATGAGGCGTTCTTCACTTCGGTAAAACTAATGAGATTCTTAGTGAGGAATTTCAGATAGTTCTTTAGCCGGACTTCCAACCACAAGTCAACTTCAACTTTTTGGTTAAGTTCCAAGGCTGTATGCCAAAAACAGGGGAGAATCTTTGTCTTCACATCATCTGGAACATTCTCCTACAAAACAAAAAATTCAGGACTCTTAGGTAAATGGATTTAAAATATTTCAGTCCAAAAAGAAAAAATCAGCAAATAAAAGGTCCAACATACAGTTTCCAGGAAAGCAGGAGTGTTGTTGTAGTTGTTAAAAACATCACATAAACTCAACTGGTCATCAATCACATTGGATTGATTGAGGAAGTGACTCAGTTCTGCTGGACTGATTGTATTTAGGAGCTGAAAATGGAATAATAAAAAAAACAAAAAAAAAGCAATGTCTTTACTTGTAAGCACATATTGTATCTGAGAAAATACTTGCACATAAACGTTCTGTTTAATTTTTCACCTCTGACTTGCGTGTTGTTGGTAAAAGAGACACGAGTGTAGACACATTTGGAAATCCAAAGCCCAGAAAACTACTTTTCAGATAGGTGTAGAAACTTCCACTCTTGTAACATTTCAGGGGGACTGGAACTTATGCAGAAAAACACGTATTATTTTGCATGCAAGCAAATTACTAGAAAGAATATTGTCTTATTGTCTTCTTGTCTTATCTACAAACCTTGCAGGAACAGGAGGATGTTTCTGTAAACCTCCTTTTCAGTGTTGGTCGTGAATGTCATCTTTAGTGTGTCCAGGAGTTTAATCCTAATTTAAGATAAATCAAATAAAAAAGTATAAAAAAAATCATTCTAATACAGCACTTCTCTGGGGCCACATTGGAGTTCATATACCAACATGGAGATTTTTACTAGAACAATACTCACAATTCTTGACTCCCATTGCAGCTTCTATTTGAACCAATTTGGAATAAGGGGGTCACCAGGTTTGAGGACAGGTTGACAAAGAGAGGGCTTAGTCTCACTTTGAGCCAGTGCAGGAACTCTTCATCATCAACAGCTGAGGAGGAAAGATTTCCTCTAGCAAAAACTGCTTGGATGAAGGCAGATTTCACATCAGCAGAGTAGCTGGCTGACGATGCCTGAAAAGAAATGTACTCTGTATCAGTAAATCAAAAATGACCATGAATAATTCTAAAATGTAAATTGTTTTAAAAGCATATTACTCTTATCATTTTAAGACCATAAAGATAAGAGAAAGACAGAAACCCCCTACATAAAAAGAGTGCTAGTGACTCCAAAGTTTTTTTTCTTTTTCGACTCCAAAGTTTTGTTTCTTTTTTGTTTCTTTATATATTTCTCTCTCTCTGCCCTGTACTGCTGCCGCAATAAGGAAATTTCCCCATCGTGGGATGAATAAAGGAATATCTTATCTTATCTTATCTAACAATCTGGTAGTGCATTAATGTAACCCAGTTGTATTTACTGAATAAAAAACAGACAGTTCTTGGTTTAGGAAAAAAAAGTAGAAGTATGTTTACCTCAATGGCTGGTGAAACGATGTCAAAGAAAACGCCAAATTCAGCAGGGCTGATGGCTGTCATAATTTTTGCAACAACTTGCTTGCTTGTTAGCTGTGAGGGTGTTGCTGCAAGCTGCCCCAGCTGACTGACAGTGAGAAGATCCACAACCTCAACCTGAGGATGAAAAAGAAAAACATATTGTAAGTAAACATCAACTTACTGAGTTGTAAATTCTTAGGTAAGCCATCATTCATATAAGGTTTGGAAATTGACTAAATCAAAAGTGAGTAAAGGATTTAAAAGATTGACTCACTGCATTGAAATCGTTTTTCAGGGAAACAAAATCTTGGTACGAGGCCAGGAATCTAAACTGTCCAAAGTTATCCTCTAACCATTGTCTGTCATCTACTCCAGATGTAACGCATGATAACCCTAAGAAGGAAACAATATGATGATTTTTGAGGGAAATTTGTTGAAGAAATAGACTATAACACAGCATTCTTAAAATATAACAGCATATTGAAAAGTCTAAATGGCTGAATTACAAGTTAAGAGAAAAACTTACCTGAAAAAGTTTGTCCTCTGAGATATTCTAAAATAAACTTGGAAACACTTTGGTACTGAGCCTCAGTAAGCTGATGGAATATGTTGTCAAACCCTTTAACACTAGGGGGAAAGGTGTTTATTTACCAAACTGTGTAAAATAATCAATAACATTAATTCAATGGTTTCAATTATTTGAGTTACACGGGGCAAAAAAAAAAAATGTTTTTGCTTACATTTCTCGATAGGAGTTACAACTGATGTTTCTTGGGATTATTTCAAAGGTCCTACTGTTAGCACCTGGCAGAAAAGGTGCTAAGTAAACCTGGAACCACAACTTGAAGCCCTCAGCATTTAGACCTGACAGCTGCGGAACTAAAGATGTTAATGTTGTATTTAGAATGAAGTCAAGCAATCTGGGGCTGAGTGTTTCCAGAGTCTGCAGCAAAACAAATTTAGAGAAATTAGTGTTAGGTTATTCAGGTATGATCAAAATTAATAAAATGAAATAAAATAAAATGAAATAATTACCTCTGTGGAGCCATGAACAAATTTGTCAAAGAAAGACTCCAGGTCGTTTACAGAAGATGACTTGGTGAGTCTTGTGATTGCAAGTATGACAAGTGTTTCATTTGACAGATTCTTTCGTTCAAGAAGTAAAACAGCTATCTGAGCAGGGGAAATGAAGTCTAATATGGCCACCTTGAAGAGTGATAAAAAAATGCAGTGTCAAAGTAAAAAAAGGTGATTTATTTGTTGTTGTTTTTTGTTTTGTTTTTCTTGTTTGGTGACAATATATGGTTACAGTAAGGCAAATAAATATTTGAACATCCTGCGATTTTGCAAGTTCTGCCACTTTGGAATCATGGAAGAATTTAACATTTTCCTTTTAGGTGCATGCCCACTGTGAGAGACATAATTAAAAAAAATCTGGAAATGACATTGCATGGTTTTTTAATATATTTGTATGCTACTGCTGCAAATGAGTATTTAAACACCTGAGAAAATCAATTTGATATAGTAGCCTTTGTTTGCAATCACACAGGTCTAATGTTTCCTATAGTTTTTCCACCAGGTTTGCACACACTGCAGGAGGGATTTTGGCCCACTCCTCTGCATAGACAAAGATCAGTCATGTTTCTGGGCTGTCACTGAGAAATACAGAGTTTGAGCTATCTCCAAAGATTTCCTACTGGATTAAGGTTTAGAGACTGGCAAGGCCACACCAGAACCTTGATATGCTTTGTATGGAGCCGCTCTGTGGTTATCCTATCAACTGGGGGAGCCATGACCCATCTTCAACGCTATGAGAAAAGGCGGTTGTTCCCCCAAATCTTGTGAGCAATACATGGTCATCCTGACCTTTGTACAGTGCAGTCGTCCTGTAGCATGATGCTACCACCCCCATGCTTTGCTGGAGGGATGGTGTTCCTGGGATGGCACTCATCGTTTTTCCTCTAAACATGGCGAGTGGAATTAAGACCAAAAAGTTCTACTTTGGTCCTATCTAACTACATACTTTCTCCCATGACTCCTGTGGATCATCCAAATGGTCTTTAGACAGCCCCGTGTATGATGTGGTTTAGGCAATGAAACCTTCTGTGCCATGCATGATTTCAAACCATGACAGCTTAGCGCATTACCAACAGTTACCTTGGAAACGAGGATCGCAGCTCTTTTCAGGTCGTTGATTAGTTCCTCTGTGCTAAGGCCTCACCTATCTTAGGATCATTGAGACCCAAGGTGAAATCTTGCACGGAACTCCAGTCCAAGGAAATTAACATTAATGTTTATCTTCTTTCATTTTCTAACAGTGGATTGTTTTTCACCAAGCTGCTGACCTGTGAGGGTCTACAAATTAGTCTGGAGTGTCTTTGGAATGCTCTCTGGTCTTGACCATGTTACTAGTTGGAGTATTACTGATTGGATGGGGTGGAAAGGTGTCTTTGTGCAAATAAAAACATCAAACAGGTGCTTGTAATTTTGAAAAAAAGTGGAGTGGAGGTGGACTATTTGAAGGTGGACTAATAAGTCTTTGAGGATCAGAATTCGAGCTGATAGACAAGTGTGTAAATACTTAGATGCAGCAGAAGCACACAAATCAATTATTTTAGAGAATCATGCAAAGTCATTTCCAGATTTGTTTTTAGATTATGTCTCCCACAGTGGACGTGCACCTATAATGAAAAAGTTAGAACCCTCAAAGATTTCTGAGGAGAAACTTAAAAACGTATTTTCCTCACTATATTTAAAAACATTTATCTTACCTCAGAAACGTTAAAGAATTTCAAATCCGAGTATGTTGTGAGTTGAGCAAATGGCCCGAAGTTTGTTTCAATCCATTGAGAATCCCCTTCAACGCCTGGCCTACAAACTATAGTTGTTTTTCAAAAAAGAAATGTTAAAAAGTAAGAGCATTTTAGAAAACTGTGTCTGAAGAAAAATGAAAAGGTATACTAAGGGCAAATTATTAGCATTCAAAGTAAAACTTACCTGGTGTATTGATGA